>KN167538.1:18966-43852 GCA_000757745.1 Steinernema scapterisci
AAACGGTGAGCTTAACTTTGAAAAAGGGTTTCAAGTAGTCAATTTCAGATTTTTGAGTCAGCATAAAAGCAATGCTAACCACAAAAATGCGCCTTCGTTCGTTGTAGTTGCCCAATTTCACAGTCAACCAACATAAGAATAGGGAAGTACTATTTGTCGATTACTCTTCGTCTCGATGTGTTTGAAGCCTCGATGTATTGAGCCCTACACTTGAACCCATAACTGTCCTTCTGGAACAATACGGGCCAGTGATGGCTGAAATCGAGATAAACCCAGAATTCAAAGTATTCAAAAGTTAGTTTTCTTAAAACTGCCAATCACGAACTCAATTTTTAGGTAGCAGATTCTATGGCTTACAACGTAAAATTTTAACTCCAAAAAAGACTAGGCACCTGTGATAGAGTTTGATAATGTGGCACTCGTATCCGATATAGAACTGTTATGATGAGACGGGAAAGTAAGCGTTAGTGGTTCGGATCCCAATTTAAATGATGAATTTCAGCGGCGATGAACACATAATGCCACTATCTGAAAAAAAAGCGACTTAGATTAGGAAACCAGTACTTAAACCAGTTCGCTGTAGCTGCTCCATTTCACAGCCAACTAACGACAGGATGAGGAAGTACTCTTTGTCGATCGTCTTTCGTATCATCGAAGACTCGATGTATTGAACCCTACACTTGGACCCAGAACTGTCCTTCTTTATCAATACGGGCCAGTAATAGCGGAAATGGAAACAACTAAAGAAATCGAAGTATTCAAAAGTTAGTTTTCTTAAAACTGCCAACAACAAACTCAATTTTCAGGTAGCAGATTCCATGGCTTACGACGTAAAATTTTAGGTTTAACTCACACATAGTCGCACACATAGCGATAAAGAACCGTTCTGCTGAGACGGGAAAGTAAGCTTTAATGGTTAGAAGCACAGTTTAAACAATGAATTTTAGCGGCGATGTACATTGGAAGCACCATGCCTGATGATCGATGGTCGTTAAACGTCGATGAAGGTCGATAAACTCGTAAGTGGTAATATTTGCTTTCCTTTGCTTTTAAACGCTAAATTTCAGTTTTACCATTCAAGCAACAAAGTATCTGAAAAAATACCGAAATAGATTAGGAAACCAGTTCCAATGATAAATCGGAATTCGTAAGTGTTTATTGCCCAAGATTTTATTACAAATTTGAATTTTAGGAACTCAGCGAGATTGCTTTAAATCGAAGCTGGCTCGATTTAAAAGCAATGGCTTCTCTTCCTCACCGGCAACACGCGGGTTTGCATAGCGGAAAGCCCAAATCTAAAAGCCTAGCCACAATTTCTATCTGTTCTCGACGTAGTTTACAGCTAAAACGGTGAGCGAACTTATGACAAGATTTGAAGTCCACCTTTTTAGATTTTTGAGACGGCATAAAAACAGAAGCAGTGACTGAAAAGTCATATCCATTCGCTGTATTCGCTCAATTTTACGGGCTAGTTAAGGCTAGTTAAGAATAGGTTAGTTAAGGGAAATAGTTCGAAAGACTTCAAAGGTTTGTCCCTAAGCCCAGCTTCAGTAACCTACTTCTGAATTTGCAGGTTTGCAACTTGAAGATGAGTTCGATCTGGAATGGGAAAATATGGTTTCAATGCTAAACAAACCAGACCGATTTAGAATTTGTGAGTGGTAACAGCCTTGATTCTAGTTAAAAACTAACTTTCAGGTGTCAATTCAGCTTAACCACAATCAAGCGATTAAGGCCTTATGGTTGAGAAGAATGAAGAACAGCAGGTTCCGTCGATTCCACATGCTGGACAAGGATTCATCGAAATCTATCGATGTTAAACCGTTTTGGCTGCTTCGGAATTCGTAAGTGTTTATAGTCCTGATTCCAAATTGTGAAAATCAATTTTAGGAACTGAGGCAAATGGGGAGATAACGGCTATATCGAAATAACGGCTGACAGCTTGTCCGGTGTAGACCAATAAAACCGCATAGCAAATGTAAGAGATCGATGTAGAATTGACTATCTTCACCGCCAAACTGTCGGAATCCGGACTTCTTCTTGCACTGAAATAAAGCTGTTAATAGAATTTATAAGCCCAAATGAATCTTACAGTAAACGTCGCTCTCTATGGAGTAGGTGTAATCGGTCTTGACGATCACTTTGCCGTTTTCGCCAAACGAGATGTCCACGAAGCACCTCTGAACAGCTTTTAAACTATCCATCATTTAATCCAGCTTCCTACCGTACTCTTCCCGTCACTGGCTGTCCTGAGATCCGCAGGAAACCCATTTGGATAACCTTTGCACTGATCCTGAAACCCTCTGTTCAGTAACTTAATCTCAAGACCCTAACTTACACATCTCCGATCAAACTTGAAGCATTCTTGTCCGTTTCCCGCGTGCAGCCTGCACTTGAACTTCTTGCACTAAACTTCACATCAAGTCCCACTCAGACTCCTGATCTAACCTTAGGAATATTGGTCTCCTTGGCTACGAATTCAAGCATGTAATAATTGTACGAACCTCTGGCATTGAGGCTCCTCTCCCAAGTCCAGAAACGGTCACCCCCTAGTCTCTTGTTAATCGCTGCCAGAGCTTCGGACTTCATTTCCTGAAACACATTCTGGATTCTCATAAAGGAGGTCATGCTCACCTGCGTGACGTTCTCTTCGTCTACCGTATCCAAAAAATCCCAGACGTCCCGACGCCATTTGAATAAGTCTTCGCCGTCTTGTGGGTAGTCCTTAAGTGCGCACGAAAACCCATCAAATTCAACTTGGAACTCTCGTTGATTCTGAACCCAATTTAAGATAAGTCCAGAAATTCAAATCGAAATGCTCACCGCATAATTCCTAACAAAGTAAGATCCCTTGAAACGGAAGAGGTAGTCATGCATCCCATCTCGGTCAATGCCTATCGCATGTTTGAAGGCATATCTGAGGCTCAAACCTTCTTGATTTCCGTAAATAATGAGCCGATTGAAATTGTCTTTGGCCTTAAGTGTCATGGCCAAGGGAATGATGTTCTCAACGCTGTCGAGCTCTGAGCCAAGTTCGTCGAGTTTAAGGAAGGTAAAGTGGCAATCGGGTCTGAAATGTCCAAAACTAGAACCGAGGATGTCTTTGAGATAGCGAACCTGTCGTAGCCTTCAAATCGGAATCTCAAAACATGCATAGAGAAGAGGAGGACAAGACGCTTTTGGTCAAAAGACGACTTCGACTCGGCGGCGTATTCCCACTCGATCCTGCGCCTCACGTTGGGATTAATCTTGGGCTTTCCTTCGAAGCTGTACGGAGACGCTTGGACCAGCTTAAAATGGGTATCCAGGATTCTTGGGAAGTGACGCTCGAGAACGTCGGATATTCGCTTTCTTGTGTTCTCCTCGGAGATGAAGACAAATCTGGGTGGAACATCGAACCTAGAAAGATGGGTTTAGGTATTTTACACCCAAGATGAAGCTTACGTGTGATTCTGTGGACAATCTTCTAGCCTAATTGGCGGATTCCTCCGAAAACAGACGTCGTCCATATGCCCATGACAATACCGTTCAAGATCCACACAAACCGCTCTTCTGAATATCGCCGAGGACAAGAAGTACTCGTAGAGTTCTCTGCTGGCCTCCGACAACTCGGCCTTCTCCTCTCCGCAGACCCACGCTTTGCAGCATTGTTCGATGTCACGGATGAGCTGCTGGTTGGGTGTTCCACCAAGGTTCCGATACTCGTTGGTGAGATCGTCTTGGCAATTGTCGTAGTCCTTGTGGTACCCTGGAAAAGTGATTGAGTGAAGTTGTATTGAGGCTGAAGCTTACATCGATCTTCCTCGCTGTCGTTGGAAGATATCAGGTTTTTGGTCATGACTGAGGACGGCCACCCAGAGGGAAATGAGGACAGAGTCAGCTGAGCGCGCCTCAAGCAAGCGCGGGAGGGACAGAGGGACCAACAAAGGAGCGTCCACACGCGCCGAAGTCAGCAGCTTTGCGTGGAACTGCAGCTAACCTGAATTTCATTTGCTTTTCAGAATTCTTATCTCGTTGTTATTCTCTTGTCTCTGATCGCCTGCTTCATGATGACCTCAAATCTGATAACTTCCAACGACAGCGAGGAAGATCGATGTAAGATTGCTTCCATTAAGTTTCTAACATTTTCTAACATTTAACAACTAACACTAACAACGTTTCCAACATTCTTATCCAGTATCTTGAGCTAGAAATTGGTGTGCTTGGCAACTGACGTCCCACACAAGAATGCTAACAAGATAGCTATAGTTCCAGAGAACTATGATTCCAATTAAAGAGTTTTAATTGGCTGCTGAGTGCTTAAAAATCCTCGGTGGACGTTTCTCAGCTTTATGGTTCTGAATGTCTGATTCGTTCTTGCATGTGGACTTGAAACTCCAGTTGCCTTAAATTGACTGCAAGCTTATATTTGTTGCTCCTTCAGTCCGTCACATGGTCGAAACAGCTGAGTCCTCATTTCCCTGCGTGTGGTCGACTGTTTCTATTTCCCATGGACACCGATCTTATAGCCTCCAACGATAACGATGAAGATCGATGTAAGATTGGACGCGAATCTCTCTGTTTAGAAGTTTGTTTCGCAGGGTATCACAAAGACTACGACGAGTGTCAAGACGATCTTATCAACGAGTATCGCAACCTCGGCGGAACGCCCAACGAGCAGCTTATCCGTGACATAGAACAATGCTGCAAGGCGTGGGTCTGCGGAGAGGAGAAGGCCGAGTTGTCGGAGGCCAGCAGAGAGCTCTACGAGTATTTCTTGTCTTCAGCAATATTCAGAAAAGCGGTCTGCTATGACCTTGATCGGTATTACCATAGACATATGGACGACGTGTGTTTTCGGAGCAATCCGCCTTTGAGACTAGAATATTGTCCTCAGAATCATCCGTGAGTTTCTCAGCTTTGAAGCACCGTTTAATCCAACTTTCCAGAGACGGTGTTCCACCCAGATTTGTCTTCATCTCCGAGGAGAACACAAGAAAGCGAATATCCGACGTTCTCGAGCGTCACTTCCCAAGAATCCTGGATGCCCATTCCAAGCTGGTCCAAGCGTCTCCGGACAGCTTCGAAGGGAAGCCCAAGATGAATCCGAACGTTAGGCGCAGGATCGAGTGGGAATACGCCGCCGAGTCGAAGTCGTCCTTTGACCAAAAGCGTCTCGTTCTTCTCTTGTCTATGCACGTTTTAAGGTTTCGGTTTGAAGGCTACGACAGGTTCGTTATCTCAAGGACATCCTCGTTCTAATACCGACTGCATTTTAGACCCGACTGCCATTTCGCGTTTCTCAAACTCGACGAACTTTGGTCAGAATCTGACAGCGTCGAGAACATAGTTCCCGTGGCCATGACGTTTAAAGCCAAAGACAAATTTAACTTGCTCATTGCTTATGAAGCCCAGGCAGGCCTTAGCATCGGATACACCCTAACCCATGCCATAGGAATCAACCGAGATGGGATGCAAGAGTATCTCTTCCGATTCAAGACGTCAAATTTCATTAGAAATTATGCGGTGAGGTTCTTAGATTGAAAACCCATAAATGTGGTTCTAGAATCAGCGAGAATTCCAAGTTGAATTCTATGGATTTTTGTGGAAAAGTAAAGGAGACTTAGATTTGTTCGAGTGGTTTGAATCTCCCCTGGACCTCGTTGATAAGGTAGATGGAGACGAAATCATTACACAGGTAGACTTTGCCGTGTCGCTCAGTTTTTAAGACATACTTTAGGAGATGAAATCCAAAGCTTTAGCAGCAGTTAACAAGAAGTTAAGTGGAAGCCGTTTCTGGACTTGGGAGAGGACTCTGAATGGAAGAGGTGGCTGTTCCTACTTCAAGGTCGAATTTATAGCCAAGGAGACCAACATTCCTAAAGTTAGACTTTTAAATTGAGTAAATATTGATGTTTATGTTTAGTGCAGAAAATTCAAGTGCAGGCTGCAAACCGAAAACGGGCACGGATGCTTCAGGTTCGATCAAAGATGTGTAGGACAGAATCTTATGATTAGGGCTTCTAACCACGGATTTCCAGAACCAGTGTAAGGGATATCCAGATGGGTTTCCCGAGGATCTTAAGGTAGACAGTGATGGGAAGAGTACGGTAGGTGGTTGGATCGAAAATGAGTAGTTTAGAAGCTCTTTAGAGGTGCTTTGTGGACGTCTGCAGGCCGTTTCGTGAAGGCGATAAAGTGATCGTGAAGACTGACTATACCTACGCGGTAGAGAGGGCCTTTTACTGTGAGTCTCCGCAATATCAGCTATTCTAAACAAACGATTTTTAGCTAATGAAGAAGTCCGGATTCCAACTGTTTGGTGCTAAAGGAAATGGATCAATCGTGACCCGGCAAGCCTGTCGCAGCCTGGATCCTAATACGCCTTTTTCGGTCTGCTGGGGTCACCTGCCTGAGGTGAATGCTGTAATCTCAGATTGGACTCTACCTCCTAGTACAATTCAAAAGAACTTGTCTCATCCTGATTTCAATAAAATCTCAACTTTCTTGCCTGCAAACGTTCCACCTGACTTTCTGTCACGACGTTCTCAAGGTGCATTTCCACCCAACTCGACCACGAATCCAATCAATTCCCAAACGCGCTTATCCCATTCTTTCTCCCCTCCATACCGTCGTCCATCTGCGTGCAAACCAGTTTTCCCGCTGAAACGCAGCGCGCCGCTATCCTCCAGCGCCGCTGCCGCATCCGTTCGTTCGTTTGGTGTGTCCGTCCGGGGCGTCAGAGTGACCTTGGTGGGTGGGCGATTTCTGCTCTCTTTTCCAATTTGTCTCCGATGGCTTAAGATGACGCTGCGTTGGATCGTCTTCTTATCTGCTTTCTTGGCCTTTGTTGCCGGTGTGTCAGGTGAGGATTGTGGGTTATCAGCAGGGGTTGTGTCGGTCAGTCTTGGCTACTTTTGCGTTAGGATGGGGATTCAAGTTTCATAGATTTGGCTCAAAGTTTGGTCTTTGCTTTGGGTGTTTTAGGCCTAAATCTTAGCTTGGACAAGGTTGTTTCAGAAGCCTAACTTGTGGGTTGAATTGAGAATCGGCGGGCTCGACGATGCTCGGCTTTCCCATCTCAAGATAGTCATGTGAGACCTATGAGAAAGCGGGCTCGACTTGCTGTGACTCAGATTCCTGTTTCAGGCCGCCCAGAAATCACCACGACCCATTCCGGCGAGCTGATCTGCAGAAGATGTGGCCATTCGATCACGAAATCGTCAGCTGTACGAACTGTCGTCGCCCCGAACGCCGCCTATTCCTATAACATGTCCGTTGTAGGAGTGGACACGACTATCAATGTGCTGGACAATCCTTCAGGTACGTTCCTAATCTTCATCTCATCTATGGGCAGCACCGCCATGCCTGATTACGTCCTAAAAGAGCTCTAGCTAGTCCAAATATCCAAGATTCCATTTCAGGCTACCGCTTCCACGTGATGGCCGCCTCGGGAGCAGACCTGAAGTTCCACGGCGACTACCACCTCTCGGACACGTGGTTCCCAGGCTACAGATGGATAATTTGCACGTGTTCGGTGTGCAACCAACATGCTGGGTGGTATTTCCAGCAGGTGAAACAGCCGGACTCGCCTAAGAATTTTGTCGGCATCGTTTTGGACTCTGTTATTAGCGCTGATGGTGAGTCGATCAGATCAGACCTAAGCCTACGGCTCCACAGCCACGTTCCCATCACCTTTAGTCCAAAATGACCTTATACTTCAAAGCACAAAAAACATGTTTTCAAAATTCTAAATTCATTTTCCCACGTTCTTTCTTATTCCACGTGTACCTAACAAGTCCTTGTTTTCAGCCGCCGCGGATCTTCTGAAGCTCCCAGCCTGGTAGTGCCATCTTACAAGCCTTATCCTCCAAACTCGTCGTTCTTACTTCGTCTCTTCTCGGGTCATTTTGTCGCTTTTATCTTTGCAGTCAGTTTTTGTTCTTGTACATATTTATTTGGTTCTGCTTAAGAGGGTCTTTCTTAGTAAAGGTTGATTTTGGAACCGGTGCCGAGGCGGATCCAGCGTCAGAACCTCCTGAAGATCCAGCTTTCAGGGCCACAGACCCAGAACCTAGTCTCTCTGACCCATTTCGGGTCTGTGATTCACATCGCCCGCAAAGGAGATACCCACACGACACAAGCCTAAATCACCAAGTGCAGAAGCGTCCGGTGCGTGTCCTTAAACGCACACAGACAGTAGATCTCGGGCTGACATGCAGTAAATGCACTTGGCAGAAAAGGGTGCATCGGAGAGCGAACAGTGCAAGTCGGGTGTATGTTATTCGAGGAATTCGGCAAACGTCCGGCACGAGCTGGGAGCTCCAAAGCTCAGATCGAAGTCGAGCAGACCTTTCTGTCGCACGCTCACGGCCTTCAAGGCAAGGCGCGGCTGCTTCAGATCACATGCGCAGCCGGCTCATGCCAAGCAAGGAAGCCAGCGGCAGAACTTTCCGAGAACTCAGCGGTTGAGACTCCTTGAGTGCTTTCAGCCGTTGATGTGGGGTAGCGCCGTTGGGAAAAGCTCGGTTAGTTTCCACATGCTCTGGAGACTAGAACCTTCCTGAGCTAGTAACCCGCTTGGCGACAGAGCAACGAAAGCCGAAGGAGGCAACAAGACACGTGTTCAGGCCATGACGGAGTCACACAATGAACGCTCTGAATCCCTCGGCTACGAAAGCCTAATCTTCCATTCCAATCTCCATTCCAATTTACCCTCTTCCTCATTTGTATTGGACGCTCTGCCAACTCTCCCTGGCCCCGCTTATCACGCTAACTTGATCTCTTGCTCTTGCTGATCTCCCCGGGTGAAACTTGAAATGCTGTTTACGCTGACCACGTGCAGATGACCCGACCGTGCTCCAGCTCCAGATCCCAATCCTTGCATGCTCGATCCCTCCCCACCCAGGACATTCCTTCAACCTCAATCACTCACGTATTGTTGTTTCCCACCTCATAACTTCCTCCCTCCAGCTTTTCGACCTTTCTATCCCCCCACATCTTGTAAACAATTCAATCCTGGGAACACGCCCACTTACTAATCATCACCTACCGTAACCTATTTACCCTTCACCTAATAAACACCTACCGTAGCTACTCCTGAAATACATAACATCAACCCAGACAACCTTTTCAACCTTCCTTTCCCAGGAATCCAATCCCCACCGCCTACCGTAACCCTCACCTGTCTCTCTCCCACGAATCCAATTAACTTTCCCAATTACAAAACATTCCCTTCGAAGAATCGAGTCTAGACTCCCTGAGGCCGCCTCTGCAGAATGGCCGAGAACCAAAGCGACCCTCTAGAGATTAAGAAATCGCTGTTTTTTGGGAAACTGACATCACCGGTCTCCCGAAAACTCGTCATTCCCTAACCCCTCTAATCCCGTTCGTAGACCCGTTCTTCCACGCCATCGGCGGCGGAAATTCCCCTCTTTTCAATCCACTTTAATTGCACTCGTTCCTCATTGTGAGGCGCACTTTTTAGCGCCATTTTGGGTCCCAGTTGGCCTCGCGTGCAGGCCATTGACGTCAGCGCGATACGTGACTTCTCGGGAAACCTCCGTTTCCTTGGCTGTTTTGTCTTTTTCTCGAGGCTCCGTGAGTGGTATTAGATTTATTGGATGGATTAATTTGTGTACAAAAGAAGACGAAAATTCCAAAGAAATCCGGGTTTCATCAGCAGTTTTGGTGGACGGCATAAGAAGTTTGGGAAGGGGGAAGAAGGGGAGAATTTTGTTCTCGCTGAGAACGTTTCACAATCAGAACGCACGAACACGTTCCGTACCCCTGTGTGAGTACATAAATACGACGACGGAGACGAGAGAAACGTGACAAATCAAGAGAAATCACACCCTGAAGTGCTGCACTCTGTGAAAGCAGAAGAATAAGAACGAGAGAAATTGGGACAATTCTTACACACATAGTTTACAAAACTGTAATATATAAACTGCGCCTGACTCTGTGGATACGGTAGATATATACAAGATACAAAACTTCGCTTCATATGACTCTGGAACTCAATTAGTTGTTCTGCGCTTGGGACGACGCGCCTCGGGCTGCGGCTTCTTCTTCGGATCCTGCCGCTGCTGCTGGAGCAGGCTGCTGGGGAGATGCGGCTTGTGGCGCTCCGTCGTCGGTGGAAGCGGGTCGGTTGAAATGCGCTCGCTGCTCCTCCAGACGTCCGGCTTGCATCTTCATCACCAGCGTCGAGATATCCTCTTCCGGAATCGTCATCGTCCGTCTTCCGC
The DNA here is from genome assembly GCA_000757745.1 of Steinernema scapterisci. Lineage (NCBI taxonomy): Eukaryota > Metazoa > Nematoda > Chromadorea > Rhabditida > Steinernematidae > Steinernema > Steinernema scapterisci. Next base: position 29,196 of record KN167538.1, read on the forward strand.
CGAGTTCGCTCCGCTGGTCTTCAAGTCGATCCGCTTGGCACCGGAGGACCATTTCGTAGAGATGCTCGTCGTCGAATGTACCCGCGTCGCTTGCTTGGACGTCGCCGCTGAAAAAGAACGAGATTGTAATTATGTCTGCAGAATTTTGGCGGACGTAAAAAGTTGGACTTTTGCAATTAACGCGCTAATTATGGCCGCTTTTGGTGCGCAGTGATGGCTGGTAGACGTCGTGAGCGAACATCTAGACCGAGTACTTCAGGCGAAGACATCCGAAATGGCACGCGCAATACATGTCTAGGTCTGGCATTGTCTGTCTGTGCGACAACATGGCCCTTGAAAGCACTCCAGAAACCACCGGGAAAACGTCTGAAACAGTCTCAAAATGCTACGATGCCCACTTCAGACACACACTCGCGTTTCAGACATACATTTGAAACTGTCTGAAAAGCGCATGAAATTCAGACTCGTCTCCCATCAGACAATGGTACCCCATTAGACGCCGGAAGTCTGTCTGAACTGCGCAATTAGCACAAAGCAGACGCTCGATTCATGATTCAAAACTCGCGATTATGTCTAAACAGAGTGATGCTCGCCTAGATGATAGGCGCGTTTTCCAGACGGACCTTTCCAAACACGTCTAGCTAATTTCCGAAATTTGTCTCCCATGCTGTCTCAAAATGACCCATTTCAGACAATTTTATCCAACCAGAAAACCAAAACACCACGCTAACCAATATATCTGCACATTTTCAGTCTGGCCACGAGTCTAGACGTCTTTTTCGCCCTCTCCCTCCCCAACTCAAAAGCACAGCCAAAGGACAGACGCCACAAATCGCATAAAGCGTGAACTTTGGAATGAAACAAAAATGAAATTAGCGAACTTACTCGTTTAGCTTCTCCAGTAACTGTTCCGGGTTGTTCAGCCCGGGAAGGACAAGATGTGCTCGCTGCTCCTCCATTCTTCGGCCTTGAATCAATGCTATTAGATCGAGGATTGCTTCTGGGCCATCTGAAAACAAGAAAAACATCAGTTTGCCGTCGTCCTCTCTCGCTGCTCTCGTTCGTCTCCATAGAGGCTCCAATTAACGAGCGACGTCGCTCTCTCCTCCCGGCGACCCTGTTTTTGACACCTCGCGCTCGCGCACAGAGTTAGGAAAAGATGTTAAAGTGGAAAGCGCTTCAAGGAAATAAGCATTAATGGAGAAGAAGGAAAGGAAACATTACGCATGCGTGTTCGAAAGTCACATTCAGTCAGGTCAAAGGACGCTCTTCGGCTCAAGGTCGTCGTCGCTGGCTTCTTCGTTGGTTCCGCCGTCGTCACGGTGATGTCGGCAAAGCTGGAGTTCGTTTCGCTCTCCGAGCGTTTCTTGCTCGGCCTCGGCGGGACCTTGGGGACTCGGAACACTCCTCCGTCCGAGGAACAAGGCTGGTCTTCGGTCCGTTCTTCGATAACCGAGATTCCCAGAACTGTGGAGGTGGTCATCATCCTGGGCTTCGTCGAGGAGCGCACGAGCGGAGTTGAGGTGACCGGTGGGGCGAACGGGCCCGAAACCGACGTGTCCACGGAGTTCAGCGTCGAGTCCGCGAAGTTCGTCGGCGTGTGCTGGAATTCTGGGAGATTCGCCCGGGAATTCCCACCGAAACTCTGGCGAAGACGACCGATTATCGAGCGGCGTCGGTCCGAATACTTCTTCTTCGATGTGGATGATGAACTCTTTGCTTGCTTCTCCTTCTTTTCGCGGCGTCTCTTCGAGTCCGACAACGAGGACAAGTCGGAAGTTGACGACTGACTGCTTCCTAAAGAACAATAAGACAGATAAACACACTACAGCACAGCACCACCACATCAGGAAAATCTAAAAAGAAGCACCAGCACCACCAAGACACACAGTCAACCCCGAAAAGAAAGAAAAGGGAGGAAAGCACAACACACAGCTAAGAATGCCAATTCACACTCAGCGCTTCAAGTTTAGCAGCACTTCAGATGTCAAAACCAATTACGCCGGGGGAGAAATCGTTCGTATTCGAGAAGAACGACGCTTGAAAAGAGCAAGAAAGCAAAGAAATGGGCAAACAAGGGCGCTGTTGAGCAAGATAAGCGCACTTGTTGTGGAAATTAAAGACCCCAAAGAGCGGTGACGAGTAAAGGACATGCTTGCGCGCTTGCTTGGGATGAGCTCCGGAAGAGTCTGTGGATTTTAAAAGGACAGCGGCTTTGTCTGATTCGCAATTTAGGTCAGGTCTGGAAAGTGGATTCTAAACACGACCGATCCCAAAAAAATGATAAAAGGAAGAATGAAGCTGTTTTAGACACTCAAACACGACCGATCTCTCCAGCAAGGAAAAGTAAAATTGCAGAGGTTTTAGACAGCCCAGCCACAGACATCAAAATAGACAGATTACGGCAGTTTTTAGACGATTCGGCGGGGGAGTTCACCTACAGATACGCCATATCTAGACCCTGAACCCAAAAACCTAGACTGTCTACTTTGAACAAAGACTACGAGACCCTCTTCTCAGAAACCAGACACCCGGCCGAATGACGTTCAAAGAGGGCACGCAAGCCCCTTTTCAAGCCACTCCGTAACGTTTCCAATTTCCGACCCCGAAAATCGAGATGATACGGAAATGACACTCGGCTAGCGGCGTCGTCGGCATTTCTTCTCTTCCTCCTCCTCAAGCAGCACTCCTTAACTATGCATCCGTGAAGCGGACGTGACGACTACGCGGTCCTGTGGCGGAAGAGGTCAACCTATAGGCGCCGGCGTACGCGCAAAACTTAACTTGGAAGTCTTTCCACACCCTGATTGAAATATTTACGCAACGGCGAAGAGGAAGAAGACGACGGCAGCAGCAGCGTAAACCAATTTAGGCAGCCCAAAGTGTGAAGGAGGGGAACTTGAACGCACGTAGGGCCATAATTACCATTCGATTTCACAATTAGATCGAGAGTTTTCCGCAAAAACTGCACGGAACGGCGCCGCCAAGAATTTTTGCGCATAATGGATGAGCAAGCGCCGGTTCAAAAGGTTTTTATTGCGCAAACGAGCCAAAAACCAAAAGAAGGAGATCCCAACTCACAAGCGCTCCCTAACAAGGCTCGCGCGGATGATTGAGAAGTTAAGCCCCGAATGCACTCAAAATGCCAAAAAATAACGAATAGATCCATCCCGAACGCGCGCGCGTGCATGTCTGAAAACTTCCCGGGAGGGAAAAAGGGTTCGACGATGCTTCAAGAGAACCGGAAAGCCAACTACGCGTACGCGGGGCGCCACAGCGGCTCGAGGAGATAAACAAACAAACCCAAAACAACTACTTTAGGCGCGTTAATTCAATGCAATATCCTCGACGTTCCGATGGGGTGGCGGTGGGACCTAATGGCAATGCAGCGAAAGCCCCGGCAAAAACAACGTCAATTTGAGCAGACGGAGAAGAAAGATTCGTGGACCCCAAAAAAGCGCGAAAGCCGTCATAAATCTTAGCGTAGCTTAGTGGTTTTGAATGCGCTTCAAGGGGCTCTCGTCTAGCGGTGGAACTCGCTTTTCTACTTGCTCATAATCAATAACCTCCCAAAAAACAAACAACTTCTTCGCTTCCTTGGGGTTCAAGGACACATTTAGCGGAATTCGGAAAGGATTCCCGATTAGGAAATGAGGGCATTGAAGGGGAAGTTAATGAGGTTGAAGTAGAAGGGCGAGCTGTCTAGACCCAAGCGCAGAGTTCCAAAGTCTAAAAATGATGAAATTTCAGCTTGTCTAGACTTTACCTCAAATACAACCGGTCCCCCAACTACCACTCTCTAAAAATGCGCCATATTCACATCCGGTCACCCATGTTGAGCGCTCAAAAATAAGAACAATAGACAACTCGCATGTCTAGACCGTCTAGCCACAACCGATCACCAGTTTTCCCGTTACACCAAAATGATTAAAAACCCACAGGATACAGTATCCCTACCGACCTAGACAGCACCCAGATTCAGACTAATTATCGCATGCTGAAGCTAATTAATCGCCCCATCTGGCGCCAAAGTTCACAAAACACCAGGTGCTAAACCTCAGAAGCCTTCCAGCTGCCGATAAGGTATACGGTAAAGAAGCCCTCAAAATAAAATTAAGAAGCCCTCCACGCCAAAAATCAAAGTCCGTAGAAAGTAATTAGAAAACGATCAACTAACCTGTCGCTATGCTCAGATTATCCGACTGCCGGATTCCAGCCCTGTTCGTCACGTCGTTGAGGATCACCGGGTCACATCGCTGATCGTCGATGCGCTTGCTCTGCATCCTGGAGATCATGTCGAAGAAGTCCTCGCTGGCCGGGCCGCTACTGGTGAACGCAGAGGTCTTCTTGTTCTTTGGATCCTTAGTCGCTGAAGCCGATGAGGACTGCTGAAACGAGAACAGATGCTTAGGAGAGAGCACTCGATGAATAAGTAATGGGGGTCGAATTCCTATTTGGGATAGGTAATTTAAAATTCACTTCAAATTGGGTGGAGTCGTTTTTTCTGCTCGCTGGGGGCAACAAGCCAGTCCCTCCGATCCTCGTCACTAGCTAAATCCCATTCCAATTACAATTGCCTAGCGAGAGTGCACGCACAACCCAGTGGGACAATTGATACTGCACGGCTTCCCCTATCCCCTCATTCTCCCTCTTGCCGGCCCCAGCGCTTTAAAAACTCTAATCTCTCGCCATCTTCTCGCGCCTCTCTGCACAACAAACGCGCTATGACGAATGTGACGGTCCACAAGGGAGTTCTGGGCCACCACACGCCTAAGAAGCCAACGTCACGTGGGCATCATTATCGCACGTAGACGAGTAGCGATTTGTCTCTTGCAAACAATGAACAACCTTTTGAATGTCCGCGATTAGGAAAGCGGATATACGTCAGCGGAATACGAAAAAACAATCAAAACGAAATTAAACCCGAAAATCGATGTCTTTGCCTTGGGCTCTGTTATTTCGAGAACAAGGCGTTGACCCCCTTGAATAGAGCTTAAATTACGACTGTATAGATAAAAGTGCGCCTCGAAATAGAACCCTTACGTCAAGAAAAGATGCAAACAAACCTTCAAGCCCAACCGATATTGAGACGTAGAAGCGGCCGGTGCACTCGCTCGTCTCCACCATTTGGACATCCAGAATTTTCTCAATTCTGAGTCAGAATTTCTTATCAATTCGAAGACGGTGAACAACAGCAGCAGCAAGAGGTCGGAGTCAACAAAAGTCGGGGGTCTCGCGTCTGAGGGTTGCAGGCGCTCGTTTGCCCCGGATTGAGGAACTAAAGACCAACACCAGTCGAGTCAAAGCACGACTAACTAGCGGAGTTTGAGAGAAAGAATATCTCTTCTCCTTCTTCCTTCTCTTTCTTATCTCAATCCCCCCTGTTTGCGGGCAACCAACCGAGCGCTGGCGGCGTCACTTGACAAGTTCAAATAAGCAGCAGCAGCGGGAAGCAAGCGCCAAGAGCACAGATTCGCAGCCAATGGCGCCTTGATTGTTTTCCTCGTAATTATGTGGGTATTTAATTGCAATTGTCACAAAAAATCGAGCGCGCGCGAAGAGCGTATAACGAATTCTAAGAGTACAGAAGGCTCGAGTCTAGGTCTAGAAACGTAATAGTCTCTGGGCGTCATCCTAAATACGACCGGTTGTGGTATAAAGAGCGGTTTTGGAATGAATCACGCCAATTACAGACAATCGCGATATTGACACCTCCCCGTGACGTCTCGTAGACACGGAGGTGTCTGATTTTGACTCCGACCGGTTACAAATCGACGGGAAGACTGTGTTCCAGACTACGTCTTGGAGCCGTCTAGAATTTTGTCTGCATCATCAAAGCGGCCAAAACGAGCGTGTGAAACGGGTAAGACCAGACTTTTACCGTCTACTAGACACCTACTCTTCGACTCCAAAACAGTTAAAGAATGAAAAACATGCGCGTTCGAGACATTTCCCATTACCGTAACCCCACAGAACCCAGACTTCTCATGTCTACCTTCATAACTCACACCAGCCCGCTTTCGCAACCTCCTCCCGGACCCCAACTCGCGCTAATGAATGTGTTTCCAAGCTGTGCACCTTGTCATATGCCTACCGGCAACTTTCGCAACCAATATCTTGAGATTAGTTCCCCCTTAAGCATTTGCGTTACTCGGAAATCCAATAATTTCCAATCAACAAAACCAGCTGTCTTCGGGCAGCAGGAGCGCAAGCAAGGACGCCGCATTTGCGACCGACCCATTATCCGCATATTAACTTAAGTCAATTCGATTTCCTCCTCTCCCAGAGAGCTGTGAGGCGAAAAACAGATTTTGGAAATAATTTGTCCTCCTCGAGCAGCTGTTCCCCACGCGCTCATCGAAGAACGTGTGCCCTTCAGCGAGACGGGGAATTAAGGATCACCACAGGGACAACAAATGTCGTAAATTACTCACCTTGGTTCCCTTGATCGCGTTGTAGAGCTCGTTAACCGAAGTTCTTGACAGTCCACAGTCGACACTTGTGCTCGAGTGGATCGACGCGTCCATCGGCGTCGCGGCTCCGTTGGCCATGCAGGATTTCATGATCAAAGATTGAAGCGACGAGGAAAGGAGATTCGGCAGGCTTCGGCTGCCAGCCATGTTTTCCCGCATTCCACCGTAGTTGTCGACTTGTCGATGTGGATCCGCGGAATCGTCGATCTTCACCTGGCCATCCGCAATCAGCGTCGGGTCTCCTCGGATCATCTGCCTGATCTGGTCATCCGCCGCCACTTCCATCGCGTGGTCGCGCATCTGAAACGCATATGAAATTACCGTAATGCCTAAGAGACGAGTGAGTACGGGGGAGCAATTTAAACGATATTAGCCCCGCTTCGGAGTCTCAAATGGCGCAGGAAGGAAATCGATAAATACCAATTAACCACCACTTCAAAAACAAACAGCGGCTCACGTACCTCCATTGCCAGTTTCTTGTTTAAGGCGAGGAAATAGATCGCCTTGGGCCTGTCGTTCATGTTGTCGAAGTTCACTGCTAACGAGGCGCAGGCCCGGGCTTCTCCAGCTCGGTCTTTGAGGTCCCGAGCGAGGGTCAGATGGCGTCGATGGTATTCGGCAGCTGAAAAAAACGGGCACATTATTAACACAGAACACGTGATATGGGGTACTTACATGAATTGTAGTCTCCCTGGATGGTCGCGGCGTTTCCTAAGCCGAAGCAGACCTGAGCTTCTCCGATACGATCTCCCTGTTCCACGGCTACTGCCAGGGCTAGCCTGAAATCGCCCATTAGCAGAGTTTAAGGGTTCAAAAACTCACCTGTAATACTGGACGGCTTCTTCTAATTTCGACATGTAAACGTGAGCATTTCCCAAATTCGAGTAGGCACGTCGCATGGCAGGTCGGTCGCCAAACTGACGAGCGATATCAAGGCGCTGAAACGTAATTACCGTAATCCCGGGTTGTGAAAGTCGCTCACCTTTTGGTGGTACAAAACAGCAGTGTCGAAATCCCCCAGCAAGTAGTAGACGTTTCCCAGGTTACCGTAGGTCCGGCCACGAGCATAAGGGTCGTCCAACTCCTCAACGAGCGCCAGATTTTCCCTAAAAACATGACCTTTACGTACATATTCTAATGAGATTTGAAGCCTACTTGTAGAGCTCCACAGCCGTGTTCAAATCGGCTTTGTACGCGTCGTGGACGGACAGCGAAGTAAGATCTTGAGAATTCGGCTGCGAGTGGCTTTGGCGCCCTTTGGCGTGGTAAACAGTGGCCAGATTATAGAGCGCTCTTGCTATGCAGGACTGAAATTGACGATTTAGAGATCGAAAAGATAAGGAGAGCTAATTGCCTGGTCGTCAATGTTCTTCGCGATTTTCAGGTGGACTTGACAGTAGTAGATGGCGTCGTCGTACTTCCCAAGCGCCTTGTACGTGTTTCCCAGGTTGCCGCAGGCCTTCGCTTCTCCGGCTGGATCTTTCATTAATCTGAAAATGACAAAATGAGACAGAATCCAGACAAAAGGTAGACAGGAAGCAGACACTTGTCTACCTCTAAAGAGAGAAAAATTTGCAGACATAACGTCTTCAACGACCGGTTGGCTTGAAACCGACCGGATCGATGGTGTCTGTAAACTCCAAAATGACATTTCAAAGCAATCAACTCTAGACAGGTTTAGACACGAAACAGACACCTGAACGCAGACTTGTCTGGAAATGCCAATTAATTGCAGACACAGCCCAATAGGCGTCTATGAAATGCACGTGACACCTCTTTCCGACCTCTCCAAATAGACATTCAATGAATTTCAAAACAGACATGTCATGTCTATCCCCATGTACGTCAACGACCCGTTATAAACAAAACTTTCCAGACAAAACTTACTTCGTGATGAGCAAATCATTATGATGATATTGCAGCGCCTTCAAGTAGCTTCTGGTGGAGAAATACGCGTTTCCGAGCTGCGAGTAGATGGCGGTGAGCAGCTGGACCTTCTTCGTGCCGACTTCGATCGCCTTCTCGAGGAACTGGATTCCGGTCTGGATCTCGTTGTCGCGGATCAGACGCTCGCCTTCTTGAGCCAGGGAGAGACATTCGGATTCCGAGCTCTCCGAGGCCAGTGCGGTGTGCACTGCTGAGACCTCAGCCGAGACAGAGTCGTCGACTGATCTACAGACTCTAGTCATTCGACGTCTGAAAATAAGGCAATTTTAGGTTCATGAACAAGAATGAAACGCGACAAAAATGGACATTTCTAGACACGCTTTAAATCACGATAATTCCAGACAAGAAATGTCTGAAAATCGCCCCTCGATAATTCGCGTCGCGAGACGTCTGGAGATGCACGCTGTCTGAGTTTGCTGGAAATTATGAAACGGCGTCCGTCTGCCCAAAATGAGTTGAGACGCCGTTTCAGACATCGCTCAAAATGTCTCAAATTCCATGAGAATTTCAGGCATTTGACGCTCTCGAAAAAATCACGAAAGTAGACACGAATTTCCAGACATCTTTTTCAGACATTTTGCATTTCGGCACGTACAATTTCCAGCGAAACTCAGACAACGGAATATGCAAAAAGACAATTTCCAGACGTCTCGCGGCGCGGTCACGCAACGGGCCACCCACTAACACCATGAAACGTCGTACGGTCGGTCCGTAACGTCCCTAAATCCAAATAAACGTTGAATTTCGAGCGCGTTTCGGGTTCCAATAAACAATCAAACGATCCCCGAAATTCCTAGAACGCCACGGAAAACCCGTCGTCCACACAGCCACGATTCCACGCGATAAACAAATCGATTTCGCCCGGGTGCACGTGTGAAAAATGGGAAATCAGAAGCAGAAGAAGGAGGCAAAATTGTTGGCCGCTGCTGCTGACTTGCATCGTTGTTCGGGTGCCGCGAAGACGAGGACGATTTGTCCAAAATTGCGGAATAAAAAAGCGCGCGCGCGAGGGAGACAGAAAGAGAGCACATATGCAGGAGAATCATCATCAGAGGAGCAGCATACACACATAGCACACGAAGAACGGAGGCTCGCCGGCACCGCCGCGGCAGCAGCAGCGACGGCGGAGGCCAGGGGCGAGAGAGAGGGAGAGGGGACCTTTCTCCCCTCCAGAGCGCTCTTTTCCTGAGGCATTATTCATGCCGCCAGAGGAGCCCAGAGAACGCAGGAGAAGAGAGCACGGCGCGCGGCATCGGCGGCGGCCTGGAGAGTACGACCTCAGAGCCGCGAGCGGAAGGCAGCCGACGACCAACGACCGCGGCGGCCAGCGAGAGGCGAGGAAGAAGCCGACCCAAGCCTGGGGAGAGGACAGAACTGCTCCGCCCGCGGCTCCGTTTGGCGCGTATATTGGAAATTTGAAGTGAAGTGAGGCCGCTGATCAGGGATGGCGCAAAGAGACCTTCTGGAGGAGCAGTGAGTGCAGGCGTCGCCGAGCCTGCTGGGTTCAAATGGGCTGATGGCGCGCTGGGTTCCCGCCAGATTCGCTTTTTTGAACAACCCTGGGTTCAAAAGACCTCTCCGCCGCCGGCCGGGGGACGTGGTCGTTAGCACAGGATTACCCTTGTGCTGGAGGACGATTCCAGCTGTGACCAGAACTGGAAGTAGGAGTTCTGGAAGACGGATCTCCAGGAATCCAATGTCCAGGAATGAAAGGGATAAGACCCCGCCTCCAAACAGCAACAACCTCATATCGAGCGGGTTTTTTGAACTCATTCAACATGGAGAAATGAGGCTAAGATGGGTCATAAAGGAAACATGCGCGGCTGCATTTGAATAGACCAAATGCATTCATTGAATGGGCATGTTTTTAGAGGAGGCATCTTTGTGCATATGGGAGCTTTTTGACGACTGGATATGGCTTATTTTGGGTTGGAAATAAGATAAGGTCAAAGCAATTCACGGCGATAGGAACGCGATTCCAAGAAATTTGATCTTGTCAGGCCAAACACCAAATTTTAAAAGCTGGAATCCAATTTGGAAATTAGCATTTCCTTAATAGGTCAGCGGACGTTACGCAAGCGCACGTTTTGATCTTTCCGGAGATTCTAAAAATATCTGGCCATTCCTTCTCCCATAAATGGTCAAATGTGGCCAAATGTGAACCGGGGTGGAAGGATCAAAAGCCAAGACGTCCAAATGGAGCCTATATGCAAAACCCGAAATTTCAAATGGCCAGTTCCTGGAATGTCGCAAATCCGGCTGATCCAGAGAGATGAGGACCCCGGGAAATGGCGTTGTTTTTAAGATGACTTGATGCACTTTCAGCAAATGGCTTCGACAGCAAAAGAAAGTCCTCTCCCGAGAGTTGATGAATGCAAACACGCGAAAAGAGGAACTTTTGAGGACTTTAAACGAAGCCATCAAACATCTTCTCATTTGGGTCTAATTTTAGCGTGTGTGGGTTGATTGATCCAATTCTTAAAGTGGCTTGCAGAAAAGGAGTCGCGGCGAGGGCTAAGGAATGATGAGTGGGGCTGTCAATTTGAGGGACAAGTCTTTCGAGACGAAGCCGAGTTGATGGAACGGCGTGGTAGGAGGAAAGTGATCCAAAACTTTGTTTGTCTGTCGGGTTCAATCACTTTGGCCTGATAAGCCTGATTGATCTAAGATAAATTGGTGTCCTAGTCATACCGTACCCTTCTCGTGTTTACAGATTCTCAGAAAAAAGGTCAAAACTTTCTCCTCGAACCTAAATTAAGTCGCCCAAACTCATCCCAGATATAAAAACAGCCTTAAATCCACATCTGCGTAAACAAGAACGCGCTCATCTCGGACCCAAAAAGAGGGGATCCTGGATAACACCCAAAGCAATCTCCTTGTCCTTCTTGGCACGTTTGCCCAACGTGTGTTCTCGAGAGGAGATCTTTATGTTGCTCACGTCATCTCCGGCACTCCGACGACGGAGTTTCGGACTTAGCGTTTGTTAGTCAGCAGACGGTTGCGAATAACAAAGAGAAACGATGGTTGAAGACGGTGGAATTGGGGCTGTTTTTACAGAAGTGGAGGGGATTACGGACTGGAGAGAGAGGAAATGGTCGGGAGAGTACAGGGGAATTGTCTGCTCGGGTAGGATTTTGAGGTGAGGAAGGGGTATCAGGGGTAGGGTTGGAAATAGGGGTGTCGGAGGACCAGGATCGACTAGCAGAAGGAAACGGATCGGAGGATCGTTTCTAGCACATGAAAGATGGTCCTGTAAGGCTTTCTTAAAATCCTGCCGTGTGACGCATTTCTTAACTTGGCCTAATCTCTTCCAGGCCTCAAATCCAAACCCGGATTTCTCAAATCCACTCAGCTTGCCAGATCGAAAAAACCCCAATTGTTCCCAAAGTCGCTAACCCAAATTAGTCATAATGATTCACGCGAAGTGCTTCCCCAAAGGTCAAAAACTGACTCACTTTGCGCGGGGAAACCAGCTCTCAAAAACTACTCGCACGTATCTACATCATCACGAGGTTCTCTCGCTCTCGCGCCACATTACACGATAAATATTTGTCAAAATCAGTCTCATTTCAGAGAAAATTCTAAGGAGCTCTCCGCGGTGCTCGTAGTTAGCCTGTTGCCGCTGACACACCTGTGCATCCAGCATCAGCAGCCGGTGGAGAACAACAGTCAGCCGAGAGAAGACAAGCAGCGTTCGGCTGCGGCGACCTGTCCCACATTTCTTTCCCGAGAATTTCCCGCGCATCCCGTCGTCGTTTGTCATCTCGCCTGTCTTTTCCGTCCGCGCGAATCGATCAATTTTCGGATCAGATGCAAGAAACTTCCACGGAGGACGTCGTCATCGACGTCCAGCCGCAATCGGCGAATCCCCTTCGGCAAGAACTTCCGCAGATCCAAGACGAACGTGGTGTTGAAGCGGTGACCACGTGTTGCTACGCCTGTGCCCAGAGTTCCGGCGAGTGTTGTATTCATTGCGGTGACACTTTTGGCGACTTGTTGAATATTTTATGCTGCTGTTGTTTCTGGTGCAATCAGTGATGATGGGAATTCGGGTCTGTATTGATCGTTGTTTGGTTGTGTTTTGACAGTTTGCCAGCAGGGAGACATTGCCGATCTGTTTGTATATGATGAGTCATATTTCTTGTTGTTTGGGATAAAGTGCTTTTGGGAGGATAAATCTGGTAACATTAGGACATGAAGCTGGAACTGATAAGGATAAGAACTTCGAGAGATAAGGAATTTGCTAGATAAGGGAAGGTCGACCTCGAGCCTCCAATTGTAGTCAAACGGTCCTATTCTTAGCCTGCACGAGCGCCTGACGTAACCTCCGAGTCAGATGTGACGTAAGAATCTTTGACGTCGGACTATTTTAAATGTCCTAGAATGAAAATAGATGTTTGTGTGCAGATTGGGACATTGTTTCACCGTTTGACCTGAATCTTTGATCGAGATGGAAAGTTGTCAACACGGTAATCCGACCGTTTCCAGCCATTGTCCGAGTTCAGGACGTGAGTGTCAAGCCTCATTACAGTTTGCAGGCAGTTGCCATTGGATTACGGTAGTGCACAATAAGGTTTATTGATTCTAAGGCAACATAGTCGGACTTGGACATACATGTACATGTATCACAGATCTTCTCTCTTCACTTGCTTGCCAGGATCAAGGCAACGATCATTCCATAGAGTCCCAGAACCTAAATCCCAACATCATCAAGGCACAAGAAGCCCAAGAAACCACCTCAGAGAAGATAAGAATTAAGATCATTCCCACGAAGAGCCTCGGCTGCTGCGCAGTCCCACGAACCCCAGCGTCCCCAACGACTCCAATCGCATATCCAGCTCCCAATCCACAAAGTCCACACGTGATTCCAGCCGCCAAGTGGGAAAATCCATTCAGAAGCGTGTAGCCATCGCTAGCCTTTTTAATATTTCCCTTCAGGACCATCGCCACGACAAGTCCGTAGATTCCAATGATTCCTGCCATGATCACAGGGATCACGGATTTCATGATGAGTTCTGGACGCATGACGCCCATGGAGCAAATGCCGATCGCGGCCTTCGCTGTTCCATAAGCGGCGCCAAAGACGGTGAAGATTTGAGCGGAGGCGACGCCCATGTAGCCAAAAAATGGCCCATAGGCCGCTTGCTCCGCGACGTGCAGATCGTAGCTCATGTTGGTTTGAAACTGAAAATTGCTGAAAAGGGAAGAAACGGGAAAAGGCCAAGAAGTGGAAGATTCCGAGAACGTGGCTGAATCACTCTTTGGCGTGACGCTGTGATTCAGCCCAGATTGTATGTTTGTAAACTTCAGGACGTTTCTTATTGGCTGTTTGTTTGCTCTAAGAGGTCATTTTGTAAAGATGGCTGATAAGGCCATTTGAGAGAGAACTGGGCAGAACCACACAGAACCAGGACCGGTGAAAGCTGTCACTCATAGTTCAAAGACGCCAAGTTACGTAGGAGGCTTGGTCAGTTCCATATCCGGTGCACAGGACACGCTGAAACGACCGGAACATGAGTACAGGAAGTGACTCATTACAGCTTGAAACTAGCAGACTCGTGAATGACGTGAACACGTGAGCACATCTTTGGTCGGTAGTCTGCGTTGCCCATAAGAATGACAAAAACCTGTTTCAAGTTTCAGTGTTCCTTTGAGCCATTTTTGCTATTTACCCTTCAGAGCCTTAAAGTCAATGGAAGAAAAGCCAGATCTGCCTATTATTGATGTTCAGCCGAAGCCACCCAAAGGATTATGCCAGAAATCGACCCTGCTGGAAAACGACCCGCCAGAAAACGACCCTGCCAGAAATCGACCCGCCAGAAAACGACCCTGCTGGATATCGACCCTGATGGAAAACGACCCTGCCAGAAAACGACCCCTCGCCCGTTCTTTGGCAATGATAATATAGAAAATAGATGGATCCTTTATCAAGAAAACGATTGTAATAATGCGCCCATGATTATTTGCGGTAGCGTGGCTGGGTTAGCTTGTTTGCGCGACGCTCATCACATTGCGTGCGATGGAAATTTCAAGTTCAACCCGCGTTCCGAAAACGTTAAGTTTCTTCAACTGTACTCTCTTCATGCCATCTACCAGGTTTGTATTTTTGGGATTCTTATTTGTTATTTTTGAATGTTAGGAATTGCCAGAGAGATCTGAAGGTGTGCTAGGCGCATTTGCGTTGCTTGCTGGAAAAGACCGCAGTACCTATGAAAAATTTTTCACCAAAATTCGGGA
>KN167542.1:0-14430 GCA_000757745.1 Steinernema scapterisci
TTTCTTCACAAACTATTTCCGAATAGAGTTGGAATCCTCATACTCAATCTAGTCTAATTACAAATAAATAAGATCGTTACTTGGAATCAGGAAAAGATAAAAAACAGTTCATAGATTGAGTTTAGCTAAAGATAGCAAGGTCTGTGCAACGTTTCACGACTCTTAGGCCAGGTCTATATTGATAGTGACCAGTATTCCGAGGTCGGTGCAACGTTTCACGACCCTATGAGGAAAGTGACAAGGGTTTTGAGGTCCGTGCAACGTTTCATAACCATTAGGCTTGGTCTATCCGAAAAAGGACCGAAGTTTCGAGGTCTGTGGAGCGTTACACGACCACCCTTAGGCTTGGTGACGTTTTGAGGTTTGTGCAACGTTTCACGACCCCTAGGCCAGGTATATGTCGGTGGTGACCAGTGTTTCAAAGTCTGTGAAACGCTTCACGACTCTTAGGCCAGGTCTAAGCGGAAAGGGACAAGGGTTTCAAAGTCTGTGCAACGTTTCACAATCCTTCGCGGAAAGTGCTAAGGGTTTTGAGGTTTGTGAAACGTTTCTAGATCTTTAGGGCAGGTCTATACGGAAAATTACATGGGTTTCAAGGTCCGTGCAACGTTTCATGCCCATTAGACTTGGCCTATGTCGATAGTGACCAGTGTTTCAAGGTCTTTACAACGTTTCACGACCTTAAGACCAGGTCTATGACTAATGTGACTAGTGTTTTAAAGTCTGTGAAACGTTTCTAGACCTTTGGGACAGGTCTATCACAAAAGCGACCGGTGTGTAGAGGTCGGTGCAACGTTTCATAACGCTTAGGTCAGGTCTATGTTGATAGTGACCAGTGTTCCAAGATCTGTGAAACGTTTCTCGGCTTTTAGGCCAGGTGTAACAAGTCCAAAAACGCTTCGACGAAAGTTTCAGCGCGATCTGAGGCCGCCCCGTCGGAATTCCAGGTTCTGTATCTCGCGAAACAAGCCGAATAGGAGCTTCTAGATGTCGTTTTTGAGCTTTTCACCATATTCGAGGCCGTTTTACGTGTTTTCAATTACCTCACTGAGAGCTAGCTACCTTAAGTGACCTTAAGTGATCAAGTCCAAACAGACCAGATTCACCAACTTGTCACAGTATCTGAATGCCTGATTCTCTACCCAAAAAGCCTATTTCAGCTCAACGAGAACTTTGAGTCCATTACCCAACTTCTCCACCTTGCTTGGATCCACGGCATTGTCATCGTTACTGCCACCATCGTTATCATGATCTCCATCTACTGCATGACCGAGGAACAAAACGAACGTTACGGACTTCTCTTAGACCTTTATCCCGTCTATCACTGCATGTTTCCGGTGTTTATGGGCTACCGGTATTTTCGAAAACGGTAGGTCTTTCTTGCTTATGTCGCCTTAAAGCCGGTGTTCAGGATTATGGAGAAGAAGAACAAGGTAGAGCAGATGAAGGAGCAAGACGAGCATAAGGATCAAGATATGCATTTCACAATGCTGCAGAAGATGTTCCAGAAAACGTCAGAAAATTGAGTTTTTAAAGGTTGTTAGGTTGTTTCTTTACTTTGTGGGAAGAATTGAGCAGTGCTGGTAGCCAGCCAATAAATGAGCTTATCGGTCTAATTAGGCCTAACCGCTAAGGGATGGCGAGAGGCTCAGTTCAGCTTCCTTAAAACCCTGTCCTGGCTAACCTTCACCAACAGATCTTCAGTTACAAACTCCAAAGTCAAATACCAGCAGTCGTAAAGTGCACTGTCCGGGTAAGCTTGTAAATGAGAGCTGTTCTTCCTGCCATTACTTTACACGTTCAAAGTGCAGATTTAAGCGCGCTAAAAACAAGTCTTTCATAGAGCCCGCTTGTTTAGAATGATATTCTGAAGGCAAGCAAGTGTAGTTGAAACAGGGTTCAGGTTCAGTTGCTGTTCGATGGGGGGTTGGGCAAAGTCAGTATTAGGCTGATCTTAGGACTCGTTTGATACCAACTGTTTTTCTTGCCTTAAGCCACCCACACAGACAAGAGGAAGACAATTCTTATAACGCGATATAATTCTTTTTTCCTGACGTCAGCAACGGAAATTTAGACACAGTCAACAATCACAGCCATTTGGCTAATGGCTTTCTGCTATTTAGCTAATTTGAGCCAGTCACGTTTGGCCATTTCTGCTTGCTGCCGGATCCCCTAGGAATGCCTAAACATAACTGTGCGCGTGTCCATAAATTTAGAGCTAGAAAGGTACTTATTAATGGCGAGGTGTCTGTAAAGCTGCAAACAGGAATAGCTGAGATTTTCCGAATTCCGCGTCTGCGTAGGTTTGGAATCATATGTGCTTAAGGAAAGGCTCTTTTGGGTCTCACCTTAGGACTTACTGTAGGAAGCAATTAACCTTATTTGAGGCTTAGATCTTGACTCTCTCTAGAATCCCGAAAGCAGCTGAAAGCTAATTTCATACTCTACGTGGCACTTCTTTGAAGTCTTAACCTCTCGCGCCTTGTTTTCTTACTACCTTAACATTTCAGATTCCCTTCGGCAACTTGATTTTATATTTTCCACAGCACGTAGCGCACAAACAACACCTTTAAGGCGGCTATTAGCCTCAGGTGCTCACAAGATCCCAGGACAGAGCGCAAACATCGCCAGTTTCTGTCTCTCCCTCTTTCTTCAGGCAATAAGAGTCTTATTCTCATTAGCGTTAAATGGTCGCCGTCTGTCCATTGATCTGTTCTAGTTGGAGCTATTCATCTCTCGCTGAATTCATGCCTTAAATAGATTAAACTTAATCTGGTAAAACGCGGATTTGCGTCATTGGAGTCAAGTCGGTTCCGGGAGTCAGAGAGATGAGTTCGGCGGAAGAGGTCTGCGCTTTGGCGCAGAGACTGTCGAAGGATGGATTGGTGGTTACGTTCTTGGTTCTTAGGAGCTCGTTTTCGTTGGTTTCGGCAGTTATGATGGTTGTGCTGATGTTCTTTGAGGTATGTTCAAACACGGGCGGTTTTTTACGTTTAGGGCCTTAGATCCTTAGTTGTATCCGTGCTTACCAAAACAAGCTAGCATAACAGAACTTGCCTTAGAGTCAAAAATGCCAAATTTGTAGCGTGCAACAGAAAAACACAAAAGTATATTTTTGCCTTTTATGTGCAGTTGACGTAGAGGAGGTCGTATTCGGTGCCGTTTGGTGACTTGTACGTACAGGGTGATGTAAACAGTTATAGAAAGGTATTTTTGGATAGCGACAATTTGGTTTTTTTTAATTTGGGGACCACCGCCTAAAGGGCCGAATCCTTGGGATCTTGCTCAGGACTAGCGACAACCTGGAAACAAAGGATTTGTCGTATATGGCGTGCTTAGGGGATTGACATCTGTAGTTAATGATCTTAGAGCTTAGATTCAAGATTGGTCCAAGGCACAATTTGGGACCGTAATTGACCAATTTTAGGTCTAGCTTTAAACCTAGTTACACCTATTTTCACTGTTAACATGACCTCGTTCCAGAGGTTCACCAAGCACTACCACCCCAACGCTGTGGTCCTCCTCCGAGGCTACTTCTTTTTCACCATCCTAGCTGCCCTCAGCAACGTCTTCTGTGATGGTACTGACGCGATCCGCTTTTTGTTCTATAGGCCCTCTGGTCACGTATGTGCAACCTTCTTTTGAGATCTATCCTGAAGCGAAGCTTTCAGCCTTGTCCCATCCACTTATACTACGGCCAGACCGCAGCTCTCATGTTCATGCCTACCGTATTCTGCATTAACGCTCTCGGAATCATGTTCATCTTCTTTGGGATAGAGAGGTCAATAGCCACGGTCTACGCGTCAAGCTATGAGAAGAAGAAGAGTAGCCTCCCAGGATGGCTTCTCTTGCTGGTGGCTACGGTGATCTCGGCGGGGAAGGCTTACTGGTTCTATGCTCAGTCGACGCTTGGGAGGTACAATCCTATGTCCACTCTTGGGGATATTCCTCTGGGAGTTCAGCAGGCGGTAAGGTCTTGCAGAGCCTGGCTTTGACAGTTTTGAGGTTCTTTTTAGGCTCTTGGAATGCAATTAGCCGTGGAACTCATAAACGTGATAGTCTTCACAGCCCTCTACGTCTGTAACAAGAGGTCTCTGAAAGGGTCTCGCCGTGTTCTGTCTTCTCTTACTTATAAATACCAGGTAAGCCAATGTTCAAAGTTAAAGAGGCTTAAATCTTAAGCTTAAAACCCTTCCACTCCAGAACTGACTTTGAGGTTGAAAAGCCTAAAGTGCTCGAATTCCAGATAACCGAAAACATGAACTCTCTGACCATGATCCTTCAACTGGCTTGGTTCCACTGTGTGATCACAATCCTGGCTACCGTTCTAATCCTCTTCTCTATCGTCTTCTTCACCGAAGAACAGTATCTCCGCTATGGCCTGCCAACAGACTTGTACCCGGTCTATCACTGCGTCTTTCCAGTCGTGTTTGGATATAAGATTCTCCAAGAAAGGTAAGGTTTGGAAGACGTAAATTTAGTGTATTTGAGGTGTTTAGGCGCAAGAAGAAGAAGCAGGAAGTGGCAAACGTTGAGGAACGGAAGGAATACAAGAACCAAGCCGGGCATTTTAAGATGCTGGAACACTTGTTCGAGAAGCCTGAGTAGGAGTGGCGTGTGAATATGTACACTGGATTACTCAGTGAACAATGTTTAAATAGCTTCTAAAGTTTTAAATCTGTGAGAAAAACCATGCATTGAACAATTAGACAAAAGGCTTGGGTTCGGAAGACTTGGAAGCCCCATTCACTAGAATCGGTTCGTCAGTTCGTCAGTTCTCCGTTCTCAAATTCTCGAAAATGCTTAAAATCTGCTATTTGGGGTTTGCCATTAGTGAAGTTAGAAGCTAAATACCTAGCGCTCTTCTCTAAATATGCTATTGCGGCATTTTTCGCTAGTCAAAATCATGGCTTAATTGTGGGTAGAACGCTAAATAAGCACTTATTCGTGTTTTGAAGCGCTTACCAGATAGTATGACAGATCTAGATAGGCAGGTTGGACCTCTAGTGCCGTTCTCGTCTCCAGCGCTTGGAGCATGCCCCATGGAGCACCATCTAAAAACACTGATTCAAAACATATAGCTAAACAAACTTATAGCGGCGCGGCGGCAGTTATAGCGGTGCTAGATCCTACACACCGCCCTAGCCTTGAATAGTCGTCCCAGGCTACACACCCTGTCTGCACGCAAAACTACGCAAAAGCCCAAGTCTAAGCGTAAGTTAGCCTGTTTGAAAATGTCGCCCCAAACTACCATACCTTCCGCAGAGAAGTGTCGCATCGAGTCCAGCCTACCTCTGAGTGCCAATCCTACATTTGAGCCTTGATATAAATTCGCTTCGCTATAATTTTGGGTCGTTTTAAATCTAGAAACATCGCTGCTTGAAGGAGTGAAAACAGGCTCACACGCAGCTCATACTTAAGTGCCACTCTTCTTGTTTTTGTTTTTCTTCCACGATGTCACGTAAGACTTTTAATCTAAGACAATTCGTCTTTACTCTTGCTTGCTTCGTGTTTCTCTCCCGCGCTCTCATTGTTAGCGCCGCCGCGTCCTCAGATTATCACCTTTAAAGCAAAAAAGGCCCATTTACTAATTTTAGCTTTTAAGAATACCTGACATTGACATTAAGTTTAAAGTAAATTCGAAATTGGCCAAAATCACAGAGATTGTGCCGGCGTTTCAGCGCTGAAGCACGATAACTGACCTCTCAACTGACCTCAACTGACCTCACTCTCATTGTCAGCGCCGCCGCGTCCTCAGGTTATCATCCTTAGAGCAAAAATGACATTTTTTGTAATTTTGACTCCTAAAGTCAGAACCAGTGATAATAATGAGTTTGCAACTTAAGAGTTGAAACTAAAGTTTCAAGCTCGAGTTTTGCAAACTCAAAACTCAAACTCATAAAGATTTTGGGTTTTTGAGTTAACCCAAAACTCTAACTCAAATTTATTTTGGAATTTTGAGTTTTGAGTTAACAGAATGACATAAGGAAGTAAAGTGTCTAGCGTGCTAATAGGGTATTTTCGTCTTAGTCAAAAGTCTCTTGTAGGCATAGGACGTGACCCCTTGTTTGTCTAACGACCACAACTAGTAGTGGTTACTTCTCCTGCGATTGATGGCAGACAACAACTTTGGTGTAATTTGTGTTTGGAAGTCTGGATGCCAGTAGATCGAGTCTTGTCTTCTTGGGCTCACTAGAGTGCCTGACGGAATTGACTCAGTTTTTGACTTATTTGGTTCTAAGCCTCTTCTCCTCCTTCCCTAATCGACCCCTATACAGTTTTAAGATACGAAGTTGAAGTTTAAGGGTTAGCCCAGTGCCTATGTTTCTGGAAACTCTGATCACACCTTATCAGGCGTGCAGCGAAAACGGCCAGCAAATCTCAACGGTACAAAGTCAGAAAGCTGAGCCGTTGTGTTCATTAACCTGCTTTGAGACAGGCTTTGAGACATTTTCCTTAGCTCAATAATCATCACCGTTCGGTGTTCAGATGTCCGCCGTTTTTTCTGCATTGCTCAATTAGCGGTTTTGAAAAAGCGGCTCCCTCGGTGTGTCGAACCCACGAACTTCGGACTCTCAGTCTCGACACTTACCCACAACACTATACAGACAATTAGTTCCGAGATATACGAGCTGTACTGTGCTGTAGCCACTTCAGTAAATACTTAGGTCGCTCAGAAACGCGCTCTAAGCCCTCTAAGACCTCAAAATTCGTTAATTCGTCGAGCTCGCCAAAACTTTCTTTTGTGCGCATAATTTGCTGAAGCGTAAAAAACAACGCAAGAGAAAGTCGCGCTGGGCGTCTTTTCTATCAAATAACAATAGTGCGTGTGCAGCGGCGTACAAGTCGAAAAACGGATGTGCAACAAAAACAAACACGTTTCTATATTCTGGTGAAGTTCTGACCTTTGTGTGATTGTTTGTGGCTTTGAATCTAAAAGACCGTTTTATATGTATTATATTCTAGTTACAGCTCTGTCTTAAGTTCTCCCATGTAGCTATGGCACTGTTTAGATGTCTTGCTAACTGAAACATACAATTGTGGTCACTGCCAGATTACCAAATTGGAGTTGTCTGTTTCTTCGCGAGAAAAACAAGGAAAAATGTAGGAAAACAAGTTGCGTTGAGTGATTATTACTTCGCTGGGATGTCGGCTTTTTCCGGCAAGCGTGAGCTTTTCCAAATTTCGGCTTTTTGGGTACGATTTTTTGGTTCAGTGGTTTGAAAACCGCAGAATTAGTTTCCGGTGGATGAGCGCTAGTTTTATGGTAAATTGAGCACTTAGTAAAAACGCATTTTAGTGTTTGAATAGCTTGAGGGGGTTTTTAGCCTCACGCGGAGCTCTCCGCTCCTCGCATATCGGATCTCTGCAGCAACTTGTAGTCGATCTTTAGCGCCGATAATCTTTATGGCCTTATAAGCTTTTGCTCTAATTGTTGAGATCTTTGAAATATCTAATGTGACGTTTTTCACGTCTGGACAACAACATTTCCACATGGTTCTTAACAAGAAACAATGCGTCTGTTACCTACATCCGGATTTGGGCATAAATCATCCGTAACTATTGTTGTTCCTCGATCATAAGGAAGTGTATGTACATGTGAAGTGGGTGTAAGTTTCCCATGCAACTAAAAAAGCAGTCTTGTCACTGTATGACAGCTGATGGCGTAGATCTCGAAAGGTGCTTTGGGAGCCTCACTTTTGTCTCTGTTTCGCCCCCACTTTAATAGTCTTGAATAGATGATCTGTTGAGGTCATAACGCCACATGTTTTGGACTTAACATCTCGGTCACGTAGTTTCTCACGTCTCTGTACTTATTAAGAGTACTGTGTGTACATTTAATGAGTGTTTTTTCAGCTGCTGCTTGAGATCCTGGTGACTTAGGTACTCACGATAAGTTCGCTGTAGTCATGATAAGTAAAACTGTAATTTTGAGTGTTGTTTAAGTTGTCAGGGCAACTTCTTAGCTTTTAGCTGAGACCTTAAAGCTGGCGTTTTCCGATGTTTTTTGTTTTTAGTTTCAAATCTAATTAATGTTCAGTACAACATTATAATGTTCACCATCGCTGGGCAGCAAATCTCATATATGTACAGAAATTCGATTGCTTGCCTTGCCTGGATATCTTATAAACAGGTTGACATGGGTTTTGTGCTCTCCGGCTTACTTTTGGCAGGAAAAAGCCTACTTTTATAAGTTGGAATTTTAATTTTGTTTTTTTTAATTTTAAAATTTTTAGTTTTTTTAGTTTCAGCTTTTTGCATTGTACTGAAATTCTTATAAATGACCTTTCAATAGTTAACGCACTAAAGTTGGCTTAAAACTGGCAAACAGTCAAATGCTCAGTGGGAGTGGTCGCGTCGTATGTACTTAAGCTATATAAGTTCATTTTTAAGTACGTCATGTCATTTTAAAAATATGGGTCAAATTTGACTTACGTGATGTCTAAGCGTGGGCTGGTTAAGCTTGAAAACGGTTATTAAGTAATTTGGAACCTGCCACCCTGGATAAAATCGAAAGGCCCCATTTCAGTTTTAGGGCTCGTCATCCGCCAAAAGACCCATCTTTCGTTTTTGAACCTTGAACCCAACGCTTCTGACTAAAAGCGGAGCGTTAAAAAGTTGATGTCGGGCACAGTGGACTGTTCTACAGCCAATTTAACCGGTATCCATAACCTAATTTGACTTGCGAAGTTCCATAAGGCTTCAATGCCCTTCGCTATATGCTAAGACCTCTAGTTCAGGCTTTTATTAATTTCCAGAAAGCACAGTTATGGAAGAAGCATGTCGCGGTGCGGTGCATCTAGCCAGCTCTCCCATGATATTGTTTCCACTGACTTTAAGAGTGGTCCTCTGTGGTATTGGGGCTGTAGCCACTATGTTTGTCTTAGTCACAGAGGTACTAAAACCCGAAAATTTGAGTTAAACAGGTATTCTTTAGAAAATTACAAGCAGGTTTCATCCTAACGCGAGGATCTTAATAAAGAGTCATATTGTCATAAGTCTCCTCAATTGCTTAAGTGTGTTCTTTGTGGATGGATCTGACGCTCTCAGGCTGCTGTTTGTTAGGACTAATAAGGAGGTCGGTTTTACCTTTCTAAGGTCATAAACTGATAAATTTGGCCTAGTTTCAGAACTGCCCGATCCCAATCCTATCTGGCTTCTTTGCCAAATACCTGAAGGTTCCAGAGATTTTCTGTATTAACCTGCTAGGCGCAAACTTGATGGGAATCGGCATTGAGAGAACTGTCGCTACATTCCATGCCAGGACTTACGAGACCTATCGACGCACCTTCCCAGGCTGGATTTTACTGTTTTTGGGCATCTTATACAGCGCTGTGAAATGCTACATTGTCTTTTCCCAGGTTTCAATGGGAGACTGGTTTCCCGTGGCTACACTTGGACATATTCCCCAGAGATTGGAGAAGATTGTAAGTTAAGGCTTTGGACCTTTTAAGAGCTAAGATTTTTAGAGTGCCTTGATTTTCTTAGCCATTGAAATTATCAACGTGATTATGTTTGTAACACTGTATCTTAAAAACCGGCGCTTGAAGAAGATGAAGTCTAGAATTACGGCTACGCTGGCTTATAAGTTTCAGGTATGTGACATCGCTTCAAGCTGTGTCCTAAGACTCTGTTTCAGATTGAGGAAAACGTTCAATCTTTGTCCCTAATCCTTCAAATGGCTTTCATCCACTGCCTGCTAATGACCTTGGCGACACTTAGTTTCGTGGTTCTCCTGTTTTATGTTCCGCTTACTGAGATGGGTGACTTAATTGTGGCTTTAGATTCTTACACAGCCTACAACATCCTTTTGCCTTTTTTGGCTTTGTGGAAGGTGCATCTGGAAAGGTGAGCCGAGAGAGATATGGAGATGAGCTTATAGATCTGGGTTTTTAGGAAGAGACGGAACCGAGTGGACGTGGAGACCAGAGCTCAGGAGAAAAAGGACTATTTTCTGATCTTAAATGGGTTTTTTCATGGTGATAAAGCGCAATGAGTAAAGGTTAACATAGCCATAAAGACCTAATGTGTGTCGGGGAGCCTTCAGAGGGTTTGGCTCTATTAGCGAATCCGGGCCAAATCAACGCATACGGGCCTATAAACAGAAAACGGGCTTTTGAGAACCCTTTTTGATTGGATCTTCTAAGCCTCTGAGATGATGTGTTTACACCAGGGAGCTTAGAGAAAGGTCGACTTTGTTAGGTGGCTAAAACCGGATAGCTCACGTTTTAACGTAAAGGTGACAAATGAGACAATTTCGGCAAACTAGGGTTTAACAAGAAGGACTTGATTACATAATTGTTATTAATTCAGTAGTCTCTTGGGCTTGAAGTCCTCATGCAGAACTTGTAGAGGCCGTATCCAGGAATGGCGAGAAGGAAGAAGAAGGCATCGGACCAAAAGCACGCGACGATCTGGACGATGGAGGCCAAAATGATGACGTCTTTGCAACTCCTGAAATGAATCTAATAGAATTCTGAGAGTTTAGAATAGGCCTACTCTCCTAGGGTCCTAGGGTCGTTCAGGTCGACTCCCGCGTCGATCACCCGGTTCTTGCGATTGCGGACGTTCCTGCGCATCCCTTGCATAGCGAGAAGGGCGACCAGCTGCGTGGCGAGCGCCACGGACCAACCGAGCTAAACAGATAAAGTTGGACCCAAGCCTGAACCCATGAAGTTACGCCATACCCATTCGTAGCTGTTAGCGCTGAAGACGACGGAGCTAACAAGCGCGGAAACACCGGATGATACGGCAGAAGCCACCGTGTACCAGAGCACTGTATCACGATTCTCGGCGTCGATGAGCTTTTGCCCTCGGGTCGCTTGTTTGCCTTTCTTTGCATCGGTTTTCATAGCTTGGCAAACGATGGATACGAGATGGTAAGACGAACAATGAGGCTTGAGAAAACTTGCTTGCGACCTAAGAGTCGCATAGTTCCATCTTTTGTCTATCACTCCACGTTAGCACATTGAAAATGTGCCCTAGTTCACACATCAAGTCTGTCCGTCTAGCATATATGTCGTGCACCGGGTAACGTGACAGACAGTTATACACTGTGTTCGTTTTCATTCCTGGTCTTTTTCAATCATGACATAACAAATTGGTGGAGGATTAACATCAAAAAATGTCTCAACTGGTGGAGCTTCAGTCCTGTTTTCATGGCTTTCTTCTCCAGTTTCGATTTTCTCGCAGTCAACGATTGATGTTTCTTTGGAAGCGACAGGCGTGGTCAGAAGAAGCTAAATTCTATTTTTAAATAAGGACTTTTTTTAAATTCTTACCGTGAAAAGGAGAAGAACTAACGTTAGAGTGACACGCATGGCTGGATCGAGGAATTGACACGAATGGGCTAGGATGACAGGGAGTCTTTTTGACAAGGCTGCACTGTCCGGGAAACGAATGGCGAAGATAGACGCCAAATGGGTTTTCCTTAGCAACAGGCTTTTAAGAGGATTTTGGATAGGGTTTTATGAGTCTCTAAAAGGGCGTGTTGACACCAGGAAGCTGAGAGAAAGGTCTTCATCCAAAGCTTGAAGAGGCCGTATGCATTAATGACGAAGAGGATGAAGAAGACCTCGGACCGGAAGCATGCGACGATCTGGACAAGGGAGGCCACAGCGTCTTTGCAGCTCCTGAGAGGAATCTATTAGGATTTCTTGAGTTAAGAATAGGCCTACTCTCCAAGGGTGTCAGGGTTGTTAAGGTCGGTTCCCGCGTCGATTCCCGGTTCCTCTGAATGCGGCTAGAACCGGATAAGTCACTTTTCAATGTGAAGCTGGCAAGATAGACCATTTCGGCATATTTCGGCTCAATTCACACACTCGTTATTAATTTATTAGCTTCTTAAATTGATCAACAGCTTCCAGGTTACTGTATGGAGAATAGGACGGCAAAGTGGCCCGATACATACAGAGCATGGACACGTTCTTACCGTCAGTTGTTTCATGCTTGTAGGCCATATCCCAGGAGTACCAATTCTTATATTCTAAATCAAAACCGTCAAGTTGAGTCAGTTCTAAGCCTAGTACCTTTCCACAATTTCACAAAGCAGAAGTCTTTATCGCAACGTTCACTATCTGCCACCTCTTGACTTTCAACGGCTCCATATATTGCCGCCGCTAGCGCCATTTTCTTATTTGTCACTTTGTCGTGATAAAGCAGCGCTACAATAAAAGGTTTCCAAGGGTCGGAGACGACGTTTTCAGCTAAATTCAGTGAGATGAGGCCATAAAAAACTTATAGATTTGCATACTTGTGGGTTTGTAGGTATAAGGTTGACACGTACGTGAGATGGAAGAGTGACGCTTGCATTCGTGCAGGAAGAAGTCGATTGGACGTTGTTGGTTTGCCTAAACGCAGAATTTGTGTTAAGAATCTCCTAAAATGGACCTACTTTGGTGATCTCTTTGAAACACAGAACCTCAATTTTGGCATTCTTGTAATAGTAATATTGCCGGATCCAGCCTGGAATACAGACCACTGAAAACCACACCTGATGAAGCCTCAATAAGAGATCGAAAAACCTACTTTTCCTAGCCATGATATTCAACCTTTCTTGAACAGAATCTGTCGGCAAAGATTTCTCTCTGTTAATGACCTCCTGAAACTCGAGTCCGTAAGCCCAGACGCCTGGGGCGTCGATGAAGTAGTAAACTTTGTGAAAGCTAACGCAGGATTTTGATCTATAGTTGTAGGAGAGAGCGATGGGGATTTCCAGGTCGGAATTGGTGAGAACGGTTTGGATGTAAACCAAGCAATCCATGGCCGAAGGCATGTTTTCGAGTTTGTAGTCAGTTTCGAGGCCTACGAAGGTGGTGTTGTCTTTCAGGGGCATGAGCATTATGACGTCCTGGAATGGGTTTAGGAGGTATCAAAATTGGGAGCGATCCAAGGCTTGGAGAATGCAAGGCTCGGAGAAGCCAAGACTTGAGGATTCCAAGGCTTGGAGAGGTCAAAGCTTTGAGAGTCGAAGGCTTAGAGAAGCCAAGGCTTGGAGAGTCCAAAGCTGGAGGATTCCAAGGCTTGGAGAGTCCAAAGCCCAAGGCCGGGAGAGGCCAAAGCTTGGAGAGTCGAAGGCTTAGAGAAGCCAAGGCTTGGAGAGTCCAAAGCTGGAAGATTCCAAGGCTTGGAGAGTCCAAAGCTGGAGGATTCCAAGGCTTGGAAAGTCCAAAGCTGGAGGATTCCAAGGCTTGGAGAGTCTAAAACTGGAGGATTCCAAGGCTTGGAAAGTCCAAAGCTGGAGGATTCCAAGGCTTGGAGAGGCCAAAGCTGGAGGATTCCAAGGCTTGGAGAGGCCAAAGCTTGGAGAGTCGAAGGCATCCAAGCTGCTCACAATCCGCCACCCCGACAATCGGCTGTCACAGAGGCGGGTTTCAAACATAGCACTTACCCGTTTATAGAATCCAAGAACGACCGCCGATCCACTCAGAATCAGCACCATCTAAATCCTTACTTTGGGCATGGTTTAGACCAAAACTGACCTTAAAAATTAACTCCATTTTAGCAATGCCCGAGACAACCGCCGACAGAACAAGACGATATGGATCAATTCGACTTGGGACAACGCGCCTCATTGTTGTCCTGGAGACGTCCCGATTTCACACAAAACGAGCCGGGCAGTCGTCTTGGCAATAGCCTAAAAGGGACAGCGCAGTTGATGGTTTTAAGAATCGCCAGGCTGGAAACATGCGTCTTGGTTTCGGCTTAACTGCCCTCTTGTTCAAGCTTCTAAGTTCGGGGAACCCCGCCCAAGCAGTCATTCCCCGCGAGGTAAGACTACCTTTACTAACCGCTCATTGATAGTTCTAGCGGCACCTCTATGTTATATCGATTTCAACCAAATCAGACTTTATCGGCGAAACCAAGAACTTGCGACTCACGAATGTCACCTCAGCTCTAAATTGCGCCAATTTCTATCGAAATCAAATAACCGTTGATAAGGATCTTCCCGTGGCGCTGTCCTTCAACAGCCGAGACAACAGCTGCACCCCATATTTTGAGTTTTACTATCTGGTCTCCGCTCCTGAGCATGTGGAAACGTACGTTCTGGAGTTTGTTGGGACATACGATGCAGATCAAAGGTTGGATAAGAAACATAAATCCCAAAATCTTGTGATTATGGGAAGAAAAGGTAAGTTTTGAATAGTTCTAGAGATCCGATTTGCACTTAAGCTTCATGTTTACCTGGATGGTCTCGTCACCATGTGGAAAGTATCGACGTTAGGAAGCCTACGAAGGATAATGTATACGAAGGAATGGTTACATGTTTGCAGGAAATCACCAACGTAAGCTCTAAATTTTATGACCTTAGTTATGTTAGTTTAGACTCTAAAACACGACTACTTAAATTACGTAACTAATGGCTGCAAGCGTGTCTTGCCCTTTTCGACGCCTGTTTATCTACAGGATGAGATAGACATGGAGTTTTTA
>KN167543.1:2510-44936 GCA_000757745.1 Steinernema scapterisci
CGCCCAGGTGCCCAAGGACTACGTCGACGAATTCAAGAGCGTATCAAAGTTCAGGTTAGCCGAACTCTGACTCGTATTTTTATCTGAACTTTGTACCTTAGGATCTTCAACACAAACAACTTATGGGTGAAGTTGCCAGCGATCAAGCGCGTGGTTGAAAACAAGGAGCTCGAGATGGAAATCATCGTCAACCCGAAGCATTTGGAGCGCGGAAGCGACGTCATCCAGCTGGAAACGGCCGCCGGAGCTGCCATCAAGAACTTCAAGGGCGCATGCGGAATTAACGTACCGCGATCCCGATTCCTTCCGGTCAAGAAGACCTCCGACCTTCTGCTGCTCATGTCCAACCTCTACGACATCGACAGCGGAAGCCTGACCCTTAGCGCTCTCCGCTCCTTCCCCACCACACCGCTTGTCAAGCTTGGAAGCAGCTTCGACAAAGTTAAAGGATTCCTGGCCCGATTCCAGGGCATCCCCGACCTCCTCGAACTGGACCACCTCACTGTTTCTGGTGATGTGTGGTTCGGCAAGGACGTCGTGCTCAAGGTAAACAATATTTTTCTAATTTTACGGTTCTGATCGTTGGTCTCCAGGGTACTGTGATCATCATCGCCAACCACGGCGACCGCATCGACATCCCCCCAGGAACGATTCTGGAGAACAAGATCGTCTCCGGAAACCTCAGGATCCTCGACCACTAGGATGTCATTTTTAGTTCCTAAGCAAAGTGTTTTATTTTAATATATATCTATAATAAAATCAGAATAAACTCGGATAAACAAACGCGTCAGGAATGTTCGGGAATGGAGTTCGCGAGCTTCTCACAGGCGGACGACAGCTTCTTCGTCGGAACCATCGCCACTGTCGAAGACCTTTGCGAGTTTCGAGTCGTTCGGGTTCGGCTTCATCGTCATCTGCAAATAAGAATTCAATTCCCCGCGAGTTTGGCTTCTTTGGAGACCAGATGGGTCACACTGAGTTCAAATGGCATCGAAGTTACGAGTTTCGAGCTGAAAGTGGAAGTCACGCGGAGCGGCTGGTTATCTGCGAGCTAAAGGAACCCCGAGTTAGGCGAACATTTCGAACCTCCGTTGCTATTTACCAGTTTGTCGGGGGAGAGCTGCATCGGCGGTTGGAGGCGCTTCACCTCCTCCGGGTCCATCTCCAAACTCGTCATCATCCTCCTGTGATTCAGGAGGCCGAGGCAAAAGCGGCCGCCGATAGATTGATTAGGAGGAAGTGGGGTGGGTGATAAGACGTGGAACGGAAGGGCCGCCACTCGAGGATCCGGAGCAAGGCGCGAGCCCGGGGAGCGCCAGGAAATGCAAACAACGCAATGTTAGGGAGTGGGAGGCCGCGATCCAGGCCTCTCGGACGAGTGGCGTTTGTAGAGGAGGCCCCACGGTGGCGTCAAACACCCAAATCCCAGAAGGCGCGACAAATTGGTTGTCGCGCGACATTTTTTGATTTACGATGACGAGTCGTCCGACGGCTCGCCAACGTTTGTTTTTTGCTGCTCGCTTAAGGAAACCCGAGGAGTTGGGGCCTAACGAGATGATAGTCACGGTTCCGGCGCTGATTCGATTACTCGAAGAAGCGTTTGGCAGAACGCGCGGAAGCCAAGGGCTTGTTTTGGGTCATGATCCGTCTGCTTAAGAAGTGTTCTCGGCCGTGGAAATGAACTTGAATTCTGCTTCGGCCGCTCTGCTTTGCTGCAACTCATTTCAAGCAAGGGGCATGGATCCATCAAGCTCCGTTCACTCAGCTGCCATTTGAACTCTGCTACCCAGCAACAAGGAAGGAACTCATGTTCCTCTGCTTGGTTTACCCACCTGCTGGGACTGTTTCGTGTTGACCAAGCGCCGCGGCTTTGGTGTAGGCCGCCAGCCAGGCGATCCAGGTGCCGGTTCCTGAGGGAGGACAGGAACAGGTGCGTTCAGCGAGATTCGGTGAACTTGGGTCACTACGGAATCCTCCATTCGCATAACGATCGGCGATGCGGGTGGCGAAGGGACCGGGACGATGTTCACGTAGCCAGAAGAGGACGTGGCGGATTCTAGGTCGACGGCATCTGCGCGCTGGACGCTCCTCCGCGGACCCACTTTCTCCTTCTTCACTTGCTCGTACCCTCCGGATGGCGCCGAAGACGTTCTCGATACGGATTCTATGGGAAAATGCGTGACAGGCACTTGAATGTTTCCGTTAGCTGGTCCGGGTCCAACACTGATTACGGTAGTCAGTGATTCCATCGGACGTGAGATTTTCGATTCTTCGGCGATCATTTCTTCAGCCGGTGAGTTTATAAGCGGAGGCGAGGAGTGAGTGATCTTCGCTGGTTCTGGTGAGCGGCTTGAAGGCGACAACCTTTCGTATCCGGTTCTTGAAGGAATACGCTCTCCTACAGAATCCTTATGAGACCAGGCAAAGAACACCGAGCTTACCTCTAACAGGCGATTCTAAGCCGAATGCAGGATTCAGAATTGTCAACGACTGGTTCTTTCCGTTTTCTCTGGCTTCACTCACAAATTTCGCCGCCTCTTCAACTACGCTATTTTGCGAAGATCTGAAATCTGAATATTTTAAGGAGAACTCAACAAATTCCAAACATTTTATAAACGGCCACAGATTCTCTTTCCGCCTCCAGCTTCTTCTGATTTTCTTCGGAGACCACTGAGCATCTCTGAGTTAACGAGCGGACGGAATCCGTGGGCGAGATTTTCTCCTCTCCGCCCTCTTCCTTCTCGTCCAGTTCGATCGGCTGCAGCGCCGGTTTCGCCGTTTTCGGTGGCGGGGGAGGCGGACGACTTTTGTAGATGCGCCTTTCCCTGATCAACTGCTCAATCGACGTTTGATTGGAAATATCGCTGGGTTTGGCAACGGGAAACAAGGCCACTCCTCCCTGAAATTAACCAGCTTACGAGAATCATGAAACTTAGCGCCAAACCATCCTCGCCAAGCGTGATTCTCTGGACTCCGGTGTCGGCGATGTTTCTTCCTCTTCCACAACCGCCTCAGCAGAAAGCACGTGAGGTTCCTTGGTTAAGAACGGGCGACTTAACGTCTTTGGAGTCCGCAACTTCTCCGAATTTGCCAAATTCACGCTTAACGGTTGTTCATACGGCGTTTCCGGACTCAAAATTCCCTTCGGCGGATTCTGGAACAGAGCTTGTAAGGGCAGCGTTTGTGGAGTTGCAGCCGGAGATCCGTTGAGCTGGCTTCGGCGCCTGCGAGGAGGAACAATCGGCGAAGATGGAGGAGTTGTCGGAGGTGGAGGCGCTTGCATGTCAGGGATGTGGTTCTTCGTGAAATCCATGACTTGAGGAGGAGATTCGGAAGTTTCGACGACCTTTGGAGGCGTCACACCGAAATCGACAACCTGCGGCTCGGAAGGAGAGAGGATGGTTGAGGTTGTGGAGAACGTGTTGAAGGAGGCGCGTTTGCGGGGGAGAGGAATCAACTCGGAAACGTCGTCTTCAGAATACTGCGGGATAGGACTTTTTCGAAATTTCACACCGCCGTCATCTGAGCACCTGAAATGATCAGAAACCATTTAAGAAACAGTATACTAATCAGGCTTGATTTCTGGAAATCCGATTCACGGTTGTGAAGAGGCTGGACGTTTCTGATAACGGAAACCACTTTTGGTGCATTTAGCAGCATCAGTTTGAAATGACGAAACCTAGTGATTCCTAATTTCGTAAACTAACAAAGGGAAAAGATTAACGATTAAACTGAAATCCGACAGATGTTTTTTCCAATCCACATAAACCCTTAACACCACAAAAGAATCAGATTAAAACAAGCAACCCAAAAATCGATTCCTATCATAACTCAATTGAAGAACTTCATAATCCAACATTCCCATTTCACTTCCAGTCATCGCCTGTGGAACAGAACTGACGAGAGCAGCCCAGCCCGTTCAACAGATAAGGCTACCAGTGGAGCCACCCCTAACATCATAAAACGACTTACGGATTCGGCGAAGGACAAGGCGAAGACCGCAGGCTACCGTGGGCCGAAGAGGGATTCACGCCGAGGGCCGTGAACGGATTCGCGTCATCTGCATATCCGAGCTTCTCCGTGTTGGATTCGGCCACTGCGAAACAGTTCTCGGGTGCCACGGGGTCGCAATGGGCCAAATGGCGGAAATCTTGTGGGTCGGAGATCAGCGGCTTCTTCGCCTTCTGCGACCTCCGCTCGGCGACCTCTAAAACGCGCAAACTCACTCCCTCATCTTCTACTTCGAAACTCACCGGGGGGCTTTTGCCGCCGCAGATATTCGGGTTCCACAGGATCGACGTGGTTCAAATGCCTAAAACGAAGCGAAAAACTCGTTTTTAAAAAAATCTCCAAAAACTCACTGCGCGTTGTCCGGGGCGCTGATTTCGAGTCTTCGTGCGGTCTTCTTGAGCATCCCGATCCCCGCAACTCCCTGGAACGGAATCCAATTATCCTTCAACTGAGAAAAGAAGCGCGGATAAGAATAAAAATTAAATAAAAACGATCCGCAAAACACCTTCGGACAAACAAACGACGGAATGAATCACCGCCGAAGGGAAACAGCGAAGTCGTTTTCGATCAGGGTTGGGAAATGGCGTCGAAGCTGCCAGCGGGACGCAAATTTCCCGATGACGAGAGGAGCACTGATAATCGAGTGGCGACCCATCGCGGCCGATAACGGCGTTGCTGAGTAGCGAAGAATCTTGTGGTGTTTACCGAAGGACAGAAAATTGCTGGCCGGAGGGAAGAAGAGGAAAAAGGGTTCGTAACTGAAACAAGAGCAAAATCGATTGAAAACGAAGCTTTATTCAATGCCGAGAGCAAGGATAACAATTATAATAGCATGCTTATAACTGTGCTACAACGAATTACAGTAATCAGCAATACTTTCGCCAAAGAACAATTTTCCTTGTTGCACTTCCAATCGGCTACTTCCGAACCAATAAAGTAGTGCTTACTCTTCAGCACTGCCTCACAGTTTGAAGCTAAATATATTTATGATCTTCTATAAATTAAATATCATCAGCGCGACGATTTATATACAACCATGAAAGGAACTTGACGAAATGACACAACGTTTAAATCGGAAAAACCCAGAAGATATCTACAATTGATGGCGTTACTACTTACAGGACAGCATAAGTTTCCTTCAAAGAGTAAAACAACACCGGTATCACAGGAAACACGTAATTACAGAGCGTCGAAATGGAACCTGTGGGACTGCATCTGGCGCTCCTTGCGGTCCTCTTTCCTTTCCCGGAAGTGAAGATACCCGACGAGAAGAATCAGCAGGACGCACACGGAAATGAGGACCAAGAGGCTCTGAATGATAAGCCGACTTGGAGTCACGTAGAGTCGGCTGATCCAGTAGCCGTCTTTGGTTTCTGGCGGGACGACGATGAGCCTTGAGTTCGGGACGATCTGCTTCAGTTCGGTTCTTTGGAAATGGATTTGAGCCAGTGCCCCAAATGGCCATCGCGGGCTTCCTACTCTGATCATGTCGACGAAGTTCGGAGAACGGCCCAGTCCGAAGAGGGCGAACGGCGTCGGCAGAGATCTGTGAGAGGTTTGCGGCATCTGGCACTGCACCGAAACCCTCTTATCGCCCCACGAATCGGCCATCGCAAAGTGGGCGCAGGCTCCGTGCCATGCGATTCCACTGCCTAAAATGTTATTAGTTAGTTGCCTTCAGAGAGTAAGCACATACCTATATCATTTTCGTTATCTCGCTGCTTTCCAGGGCAATCGGTAGAACAAACACTCGTGAATATTTGTACCTTCAAGAAAGTCGTATCTCCCTTATCCTCGCAGCGGATAAAATCGTGCTTCACTTTACTATCAAACTTGTATTCCACGAGGATATCCAGGCTTCCATCTTCTTTCAGGTCGAAAAATGAAACCATCGTGGTCTCTCCCAAGGCGACCTCTCCAGGTTCCACCAAGCGCTGACCTCCCCGCAAGTCAAATTTCCTGAAAACATCAAAGTTAAGAACGATTTCCACGGAGTTTAGGAACCTGGTGACATTCACAACATCTGAAACTGGGACGTTTTCCAGAATCATCGGATGCACCTTCTCTTTGTTGACTTTAACGGCAGCGATCAGGTCAGGGAATCCGTCAAGTGTAAAATCTCCGATCCGGAAAAGAACCTTCGAGCCTGTTTCTGGGCTGATCTCGTAATCCTGAACACGAAAAATGAAATAAGAATTCGAAAATCAGACCTACCTTCAAGTCGATTCCCATACGCTTCCATCCATATTCCGAGGTCCACAAAAGCAGTGAATCGACGTGGAAACACATTTCTTCGCGGCACACTGGGATCAGGATATCCATGCTTCCGTCGCCGTCGATATCTCCGACAACAGCAGCTCCAAAGTGCTTATATCCGGACATTTCTCGGATAGGCTTGATGATGCTTTGGTTGTTGTATTTCCATCGCCCAACTCCGTCGAGTTTCCAAACGTCAAGGCGGATGATATGTTCCTTGTCTTCGACCAAGAAGATGATCTCGGAGCTCAAGTCTCCGTTGATGTCCGCAAAGATCGGAGGAGAGCCAAGTATCGGCTGGAACGGCTCCATTTTGTGCACATCTTCGAAGATCCCGGTGCAGTCCGTGATGTTGAATGAGGTTAAAGCCTTCATCCCGGCGTGGCACACGAACAAAATGTTCGATCTATCGTCTTTGTCCGGCACAGAGAATCCGATAATATCTGAGATCCCGTCGCCATTCACATCCATTACCTTAAGTGGGTAAAGTGAGAAACCATTCAAAATTAGAAGCGTTACCGAGGGATGGTCGTAGAACGTTTCATTCAACGCTAACTTCATGAATGCATTGAATTTGAAGATGTACACCGCGGCTTCGTACGCGGAATCCACATCAGAACTCTGATACGAGATCAGAATGTCCGGAATCGAGTCGCCGTTGAAGTCCGCGACTATGCAGGACACTGGCGACGCTATTCCGATGTTGATGCTCTGGTATTGCGTGGCTTCAGTGAACTTTCCTTCTTCGGATTGTAAATTTATCTTCAGGAAGGTGTCGACCTGTACGTAAAGCGCAAATGAGAATCGAAATCTTATGTTCAGTAATTAGAAAAACTTGTTAGCCGTGCTGAAGCAGATCGCTGTTGAGCCCATGATTCTCCGTCCCTGACTTTTTTATTTCCATTTTTCTCAGATTACCCGTTAATTAGCATCTTCAAATCCGAATTCTCACCTGAACAATCATATCGGTATATCGATCCTTGTTCATGTCACCGAAGGCGCAAACCCGTCCGTTGATTCCGCGCGTATCCTCCTCATCGCTTCCAAATCCATTCGCGAATACAAAAAGCGTTAAAAATATATAAACGCCCGTCGAATACATCATGTCATTCTGAAACAAGTGGCTGCATAACGGCAGATTTCAAGCATTTCCGATCGTCACGCCAATCATACGGCAAAGTCAGGTGAGTCACCCACCGCCGCGCCACAATCAATATTGAATAACCAGCACAATGACGATATTTGCCGAGGCTCAGAACCGATGACGGGAGAACGGTTGAACAAACACACAATATCATTTATTTCAAAGCTTAAAATTAACAATCTAAAATATAACAAACTCGTAACTCCACAAAAATGCAGAATATCACAAGAGGTCTTCTGTGCTTCCTAGAACTTGTTGGAAAGGAATCGGGCCTTGATCGCTGGCAGGAGGGCGATGTGGGTGTTGGCGCAAACTGCGGTGCAGCTGTCCAGTTGCTTCGTGATCGCGAGCTCCTCTTCCTTGGAGCGCGCCATCTTGCTTTTGGCCTCGTCGTAGCACTTCATGGCGCATCTGGAGAGGTCGTTCTGCAGCAGCGAGAGTTCGTTCTCCAGGATATGCTGCGCCTTCTTCATGCCTGCGTTGCAGTGATCCACGCACTTTTCGATGCTCTCGCGAGTGTTCGCTTTGTCCTCGCAACACCTGCAACAGGTTCGACTGTCGTAATAACCCCAAAGGGAGGTATAGAATGTAGAGGATTGAAATTAACAACTATGTGGCGGACAGGTTTGCGAGGATCAGCCGGCGCCAGTACCGCGGTATCCACGAAAAACAACGAAAATACTCAAAAATGAGTGCCGTCGAAGGTAGCGAGCCGCATCAAAACGTCACCAGAGTCGCCCCAACTCCGTAAGTTTTAGTTTTGCCGATAATCACCTCTATAATAAAATCGTATGTTGGTGTGTGTGTATGTTCGGATGTCCGCCGTTTTTTCGCATTACTCAAATTAGCAAGCTTTAACAAAAACGTTTCTGGAGGGGAATCGAACCCATGACCTTCGGACTACGACTCTGGGTACTTCTCCACTACACTATTCAGACAACTTTTTCCAAGTTAGACATACTGTACTTAGCTGTAGCCACTTCAGGTCGCTCAGAAACGAGCTCTACTCCAATTGCAACGATTAATGAAAAACGCGCTATAAGCCAAGATCTAAAAATTCTTTAAATTTAAGCTTGCTAAAGCCTTCCTTTGTGCGTATAATTTGCTAGAGCGTAAAAAAACAACGCGAGAGTAAGTCGCGCTGGGCGTTAATGTTAAATATTAATAAAATGGGACTTACACTGCGGAGCAGAGGAACATCTGCTTTTGCATTCCCCGGAGGCAGTTCTTGTCGAGGTCGTCGATAAGGCCGTCCACGGCGTTCTTCACCCTTTGCTGGGTTTCCTCCATGTCGCTCGTAACTGAAATATGACCGTCCTTGCCGTATGACATCTTTTCCGGACGCGATTAGTCGAAAGTTGTGAAACGTTAAGCACAAATACAAATTAAAACGGCGACGCGCGCGAAAAGAAACGTTGTATAATACAAATTAAGCGAGCAAAATTGATTCTGCGCATTTGGGAAAATTTCGAAGCTATCGCAAGCGAGTTTGTCCGGCACATTCCACCACACGCGCCGGGATTCCTATGCACACAGTTCTGAATCGTGATCAAAAACAGCTCGACAGTCGCTTCGTTTGCGGGCTAAACAAGCCAATATTGGTTCGTCCGGAACCTCGCGGAATTCCCCAAAACTATCGCACGACCATCTCGCTCTCCAGATTTGCATAAATCCGTCCCCGAAGGCGCAGCGATCTCACGTTCTACGTCGGCGCGCAAGTCGGTCGAGTAAACGGTTTGAAAGGTACGGTGCTTTTCTCAGGCGCTTCGAAGCGGGACTCTCGGAAGTAACAAAAGTTGGCTTCTCCGCGTGGGAATGACGTCCGGAGGCTCCCGAGCCATCGATGCCAGCTGGCTGCCGCCGGATCGATCCTGGAGAGGGCCACGCATGTGTGCTTGGTTTGAGTGACGCACCGGAAAACAAGAATGTCAATTCAGTTTGTTTGATGCTGGTCGGGTTGTTGCGCGCGAATCTGGACGCTTGAATAGCCAGGCGACGAGATGGGCGACAAGGCGATCCTCACCGAGGTGCTAGAGGCTTCGAACCTCACGGACACCTACCAAAATTTGACCGGAAAGAGCATCCTTCGACAGTAAGTTCCGCCGCTTTTCCGTTTGGCGTCGTTTTCTGTTTGTTTTCTGATCGGAGAGGTGTGGATGGTAAGGGTGGCGGACCGCCCAGGTATTATTTATGCGGAGGGGCCCAGTCGCTGGTTTCCCCGTTATGGTATTGACTCGATGCCTTCCAGGTTGAAGCACACGACCACTGGATCGGGAAGCGACCACAACGAGTCGACGATCCGCTACGAGGGACTCGATAATGAAAAGGTCGAGATCGGAGGCGCCGAGCAGCGTGGCGAAGGATTCGGCGGAGATCAGAACACCTACACTGTGGACGATGCCGTGGAATACTTGGGTTTCGGAAAGTTCCAGCTGAAGCTGTCGATTCTGACGGGAATAGCATGGGTAAGCTTGATTCTGAGAAATCCTTAACTCCAATGCTTCTTCAGATGGCGGATGCCATGGAGATGATGATCCTCTCGATCATTTCGCCAGCGCTTAATTGCGAATGGCACATCTCCTCGATGGAACAAGCAATGATAACCACGGTCGTCTTCAGTGGAATGATGCTTTCAAGCACAGTTTGGGGCAAAGTTTGTGACGTGTTTGGACGGAGAACGGTACTCATGATTGATACTGACCCACTTGAACTCCTCACATTTAGGGCCTGATGCTGTCAGCTCTGCTGACCTTCTCCATGGGCGCCCTTAGCGCCATTGCTCCCAACTTTAACACTATGCTCGTCCTACGTGGCCTCACTGGAATTGGAATCGGAGGGGTTCCCCAATCGTAGGAAAAGTTCCGTCGCTTCTTATAAGGTTCAATTTAGGGTCACTCTTTACGCCGAGTTTCTTCCCTCCGCTCAGAGGGCGAAGTGCGTCGTTCTCATCGAATCCTTCTGGGCCGTCGGCGCCGCCTTCGAGGCGATTCTTGCTCTCTGCATCATGGAAACCTGGGGATGGCGTTGGCTCCTTGTCTTCAGCGCCCTTCCTCTTCTGTTCTTCGCTTTTTCATGCATCGTAAGTAGAACTACAGTATCCTTAATCTCGCGTTCCATTCCAGTGGTTACCGGAAAGTGCTCGCTATTACATGGCTTCTGGACGCTCCGATATGGCACTCAAAACTCTCCAAAAAGTCGCTCGAGAAAACGGGAAGATTCTCCCCGAAGGACAGCTGGTTGACAAAGCTGTGCAGAATGTGAGTTTTCATATTCAGAAACAGATAGTTTAGAAGCCAGGTTTCAGGGTCAGAGTCGCGGTAGCTTTGCGAGCTTGTTTGTTCCCAACCTTCGCAACACGACGATCTTGCTTTGGTTCATCTGGTGAGTGTTTTTAGGCGATAATCTCCCAAAACTTCGATCAACGTGTCTGGACCAAAACCCGTTTTTTATCGAACGAATTACAGGATGTGCAACGCGTTCTGCTACTACGGTATCGTGCTCTTCACCACGGTCCTGTTCCAATCCACGGACGAATGCCACGGCGGACATCCTTACAACGAAACCGTGAACGCGAATTCCACGGAATGCCGGCCTTTAGTACAAGCGGACTACTTCGATCTTCTCTCCACGACACTTTCCGAGTTCCCAGGTAACCTTGATCTAATCTCCGTGCCTTCACCTTCCCTCCATATTTTCAGGCTTGATCATAACGGCTACCGTAATCGAGTTCCTCGGCCGCAAGAAGACGATGGCTCTTGAGTTCTCCGTTTACTCGGTTTTCACGTTCCTCCTCGTCTTCTGCCTTGATCGCCGTCTTGTCACAGCTTTCATCT
Organism: Steinernema scapterisci; assembly: GCA_000757745.1. Lineage (NCBI taxonomy): Eukaryota > Metazoa > Nematoda > Chromadorea > Rhabditida > Steinernematidae > Steinernema > Steinernema scapterisci. Next base: position 13,755 of record KN167543.1, read on the forward strand.
TCATCGCCAGGGCATTTATCTCAGGAGCATTCCAGTGTGTCTACGTGTACACACCAGAGGTTCTCACGACCTTTCCCCATTGTTCTTTGATCTTCCCATTCCAGGTTTATCCGACCACTCTCCGCGCTTTGGGACTCGGATCTTCCAGCGCCATGGCACGTCTTGGTGCCATTGTGACACCGTTCGTGGCGCAGGTCGCCGCAGGATATAGTTTGGTTACCCCAATCGTGATCTACGGCATCTCGGCGCTCGCCGGAGTCGTCGCTTCCATGATGCTTCCCATCGAAACGAAAGGACGGCAGATGATGGTAAATTGAGATGCTTAATTCTCTCGATCTATATTCCGGCTTTTTAGGAGTCCCACTGATTCGGAATTTGGAAAACGGCAGCGAAAAATCTTAATAGATTCGAGAGATAAATCAGAGTCAGAGAATGAATTTAAGAATGTTGAATAAAATAGATGAACGAAGCACTGCGCGTCCACCGTCCACGACCAACAATTGCGAGGATAAGAATCTATGCAACAACAACAATTAATATACAACGTGGAAAACTAATTCAGCAATACAATGTCGTCGTAAGTTTCTGAGATGTCGCTGAAAACGTCAAGTTCTGGAATGAAACTCACATTAAATAAGTGCAAACAGTCACATAGGACTTGCCTGAAAACTTCGCACCGGGTGGGATGCTAAGGAATTCGCCAATTCCTAAGACGATAAATGTTCCTTTCCGCCGATTTCGAATGAAGCCGATCCCGGTCCCTGCTTTGACCCTCCTCAACTTACCACTCTTTAGGATAAACGAGTAATCTGCAATGGATATGTACTTAGAATTTCCTGGGAGAACTTCATCTTACTTTTGGCCGCAACGAAATTTACTGGAACTTGCTGTTTAAGCCAGTCCACACTGGCCGAACAAGAGGCACATTTGACGATTACCTCGTTCGGTTCGGCTTCGATCATCACAGGTTCTGCATCGAAGGCAGCCGGGCGGCTGTTCGCACTTGTTGAGGGCAGTGCTGACGATGATGCGGAACCATGAAGTTTGGGCCTTTTCGGAAGAGGGGCTGAAGATGTTACTTCCTTGCTGCCACCAATAGGCATTGCCACCTTTGGAACCTCTTGTTTGCCAAGGTCCGAAGCAGAGCTTAACGAAGAGGTGAACAAGAAACAAAAATGTGAACTCACCAAAGAGAAGTTGATAATGGCTGGCTGTAAGGCGACGATGGTGGCCTCATCACAGAAGTTGGAGTGCCGCTTCCCAGTGGGGGAGGTCCGTATAAGTACTCTTCTTGTTCAACTTCTCTTATCTCTTCCGGTGTTAGTTCCTCTTCACAATGGATGATGTTATCCGCGTGCAGTTCAGGCAGCTAAACACTCATTCTATAAAATCTGTAGATGCCCGGTACCTTACCTCCGCAAACATATCGCCATAACCTTCGACCACCCCACGTAAAACCTTGTCTTCAATTAACGATGCTTGCAGATCACTATGCACAACAAGATCTTCTTCGTCCTGTAACGAGCTCGTCAAGAATGAATAAATTTCGAGATACTTACGTTGTACGCCAGCAGTTTCTCAATTTCCGAACGTGTAACGTTAACGTTTACGTTCTGCTCATCCACAACGCGCACTGAAACAGATTCCGTAGCCGAGATTACCCTCTAGTCACTTACATTGAAGTCCGTATTTAGCAATCTGTCTCTTGAATATCGTCCGCTCCATGGAATTATGGGTCACAAGACGATATACGAATGTTTCTTTGTCCTGGCCAAATCTGTAAATTCGACAGATCGCCTGCGCGTCGTGGCACGGATTCCAGGATACATCGAATAGGATAACGCGATTAGCAGCTACCTTAAACCTTCATATGAATTGGCGGCAAACCAGTTGACTTACGAGATTGATTCCTAGAGATCCTGCTCTGGTGGAAATCAAAAACAGTTTCACATCGATCTCGTTGTTGTAGCGCTCGATAAGATAATGACGCTCCATACTTCTTGTGTTACCATCGAATCTCAAGTAGGTTTCACCGTTAAGCCAATCGGTCTTTTTTCCAGATGGCAAAAGAAGGTCGCGTTTCTGGAGAAGTGTTTCGAAGAGATCCAGAGTTAGCACACTTTGACTGAAGAATAACACTTTGTCTCCACGTTGGATACACGCATCGATCAGCTCCATAGCTACCTGAAATACAATTGATGTAACCGTGCATATCTAAATCGTTCCTAATACCTTCATCTTAAAGCTGTTTTCAAGAATGCCCATTGTATAGTCCTCGTTGTAAATTTCACGAGCCTGAAAATTGGTTTTCAGCAAATCGAGTTAGAGGAAAGAAGCTCGTACCCATTCTAGCAAACTCCGCTCAATAGCGATATCCTCAACGACGTCGTACGTGGGGACCTGCTGCTTCTCAACTGGCTTAGATGTACCTTAAGAGTTGCTCATCATTTCAACTGCTGTCTTTATAGTTCCAAACCGTTCGGAGATTCGGGTCGAGAACCATCATCAGAGCTGGTGGAAGGGGTTTCTTTGGTCCTCGAATCGTTTGAGCCTAAAATTATCGAAGTTCAGTCAATAGTTACTTCGCGAAACCCTGTTACCTGATTCTGGTCGTAATTTAAATTCGAACGTTGGCCTGGACACATGTTTCGACGTTTTCCGGTCGCTTTGAAAACCGTTCCCTTAAATTTAAGAATATATAATGTGTAAAACAGCACTCGTTCGCGAACCTTTTTCAATAATTTCTGGTTGAAATTGGAAAACTGGTTTCTTGGATGCCCTTGAATCGTTATCTAAAGTTTTAATATTCACTGTTATGACTGGCACATCAAAGAATTAGATCTCGTACCTCTTTCGGCCAACGGACGCCTCTTGAATTCAAACTCTGGCTTTGTAACTTCTTTAGGTGCTCTCCAATCGTTGTCGTAAGAGGCCCGGATAAAGTTCATCGGAGTGTAGGGCTTATCTGCAATCCTGTTATAAGAGCATCAACACGATGTATCTTACATGGCGTTGGGGGTAAAGGCGGCGTTGGAAGCAAAACGGGTCTTGTGCGCACGCGATAGTCCGACGTCTTCACTTCAACTTTTTTTTCGTTGGTTTCTTTCTTCTTGCTCTCGAGGTCCTGCTGCTTCCGGGACGTTTCACCGCTTAGGGCATTCTTCAAGATATCCGGGTGGTTCCAGATTTTAGAGCAGATGGCGAAGGCGCACAAAATGTTCGCCTTCTTGCCCATCTTCTGTTCGTCACGAGCGTGGATCAGGAACTCGCGATACAACGTGCGCTGGATAGGGCTTTTCCGCACGTAGAGCACGTATTCAGTGCAGGGCTTCAAAGTGTTCCGAAGAAGATTCGGGCCTCGTCGATGTAGATAAGGAGCGAGCTTCCTCGCCAAGCTCATCGCGCGCTGTCGTGCGATCTCGATTTCCTCTCGGCTGCAGTCGATACACTGGCCATTCGTGATTGGCTTCTCGTACCTCTCTACGAAATCCTTTTTCGATCCAAGCAGACCTGGCTTCACAAAATCCACCATGCAAAAATATTCCCCCAGGTTATTTTGCAGAGGGTAACCAGTCATAATAATTCTTCGCCTAGAAAAAGGTTGTAAAAGACTGCGAATTAATTATTTATACCTGGTCTTAATAGCCTTGAGAGTTTCCGAGATGTCCGTCTTCATATTCTTTATCCGGTGGCCTTCATCGCAAATGATCAAATCTGGCCCTGGATCCGAAAGCCACTTCATGATACATTCGTACGATTTGTCGATCCTTTCTTCTTCGTACTCCCTGAGGTATGATTCCTTGTTCCGGATTTTGCTCTTCAAGGTTGCCGGGCTTAACATCAGCAGGCGAACCATTTCGTAGCCCATCACAAGAACGCCGCCTTTCTTGTACCAGTCGCCTGAATATGAGGAATTAGGCATGTGGAAACGAATCCTGTAAACTTACGCATCGTATCTACGCGCTCCTCTCTGTTTTTCAATCCGTCGCCCATAATGTAAACTTCGAACATTCTGACCAGGTCGTTTTTCCACCATCTGGAATGAGGATATGTATCAAAATCTGTATCAAGGAACGTACTCGGGAAGCCACTTGTCGAACTCCTTGCGCCAGTTTTCGATGGTGTTGACGGGAACGACGATGAGGATCCGGTTCCCCGGGGTGTACTTGTAGAATATATGAGTGAAGGCGATGACTTCAAGGGTTTTTCCAAGGCCCATATTGTGGGCCAAGATGCAGCCGGAGCCGTTCTCGTAGTTGCTAAGCGAGTTGATGACGTTTTCGTACCTAGAGTCCAAACTTGAGGCATTGGAGCAGAAATTTCGAACTTACATGAAACGTACTCCGGAGATCTGGTGAGGCTTGATGCGTTCCATCAGGTGGTGAGGGAAGTAGACGTTCTTGTCGATGTTTGAAACCGCCAAGCGGGCGCTGCAGGAAGGCCTTGGACCCGAGGACGTTGAGGCCATGTTCTGCGCTGTAACCGACCGGTTAATTTTTGAGGAAAGTGACGAATAAGCAACAACAATGAAGGAGACAGCAATTAGTCTAGACTGCACATTTCAGACAGAAAACTGTCGGGAAACGACGCGGATCGAGGCGGAAACAGCTTCAAATGGATGTTCGTCGGAACCACTCAACGTTTCCCAAAAGTTTCGCCGTTACCAACATCGTTGAATGGTCATGTTTTTCGCGGTAGGACGCAAAAGGTAAACAAACGAGTTTGAGTTTAGAAGTGACGAGTTCGCCCAAAGACGAGGAAATAGCTTGGTTGCGCATACCACAATCCCTCCAAGTCCCAAAACAGAAATCTGAAACTGCTTTAAGTATCTTAACCATTTTAATAATACATGTACACAATATATCTTTCTCTGAGCATTTTCTGTCAATGTTTTCAGGCTGGATCAGCTATTCATTGGACACGTTTGATGGTGAAGCCACAGGAAGATTCAACACGTAGAATAAAAGGCCCTTCTTGGGCCTGGAGGAAAGTCATCGGCTGGAGAGCGTAGGTCCCTGCCGGGACACCTTCGAGGGTGATTACGGTACACCCAGGCCTATAAAGAAGAATATCTTGCTAGATTTTCCAATTTCTCCTTACCTAAATGCTCCAGAATCCTTTCTTTCGAACGCTTTCTGTCTTGGGGAAGACACTTGTTTCAGCTCGAATCCAACGCTGTACTGCTTCGGCCCTCGCAATTCTATCATTAGAGCGTTATCGTCGCTTCCGTCGTCCAGCGAAACATGGAATATAGGATTGTTCCTGTAAGGAAATGGAAGATGAATACGGTACTTTCATGCTCATCATACATCACTGTTTGCCTGCTCAGCCCGTTTCCACAACCACCGGCAGTTTTACCGGACCATTCACCGGATTCCGTTTTCTTCGTTGTGTAGGGAACCTTTGTTTTGTTCAGGCGAATCTCTGCCGAGGAATAAACCCTCAGAGTGTAGTGGATAGTGTTCATCTTCTCGTACTGGGCCACTACAAGCGTGTATCGCTGCCACCCAGGATCCGTAATTACCATCTTGCACAAGTAATGGGGGCTGTTGATCCTAGCGCCGTCGATGAGAGGTTTCGGGTCAACTGAAGGAAAAAGATCAGAAACTTACTGAGCGGATCAAATCTTACATGGTAAATAGACCTTCTTTCCTCCCTTGTACACAAGGAGGGTTATGTACTCAGTATTCTCGGCGAAATCGCGCTGGAAAAAGACCTCTGGCAATGCGATTCAGGAATAATTCAAAGAACACACCTTGTCGGTGATATGACGAGTAAGCAGAATCCAAACGGCGCTTTTTCCCGATGCATTATTGAGCTCAAGCGTGTACTGAGGGTTGTCAGCAACCGAGTACAGGTCCTTCACAGGACCCACACCGGCGGACCAGGAATTGTGGAGCCCGTAGGTGTAGCGGAACAGTGCTGGGTCCCAGTTCACATAGAAAACGTCGAAGAACCGGCAGACGGACTCAAAATCGATCCAGAAAACGCCGTCGTCGAACTGTTGCGCGTCTTCTGGGTTGTAGTCGAGGGCTTTCCTAAGACTCGGCGTCCAGCTGGCCACATCCTTCTCCGAGTATCGCCCTTTCCATCGAAGGTGAGTCCAAGGATTCTTGACTAATAGCATCCGCTTCTCTTGGACCTTCCGGAGGTCCAGAACAGCGTAAGCATGGGCATCCACCAGTCCTGTTCGATCCTGCTCAGCTTGCTCCATCTTCCCGGTAGCCAAGGTGATCAAACAGTGGCCTTGATGGAACCTCTGCAAGAGTTTTTCGAAAACGGCGTCTCCGTCAAACTCAGGAGTGTTAGGACGAATGGCGATCCGTTCTGGGATCCAACCGGTTAAAGCGTGGAGATCGATGTTCTGCAACAACAATCCAACAGGGATAAAATTTGGAATTAACTCACAGAATTCGAGCCTGGGAAATCGTATCCGCCCATCACCTTCATATACGCCTTTTCCAGCAACGACACCCACAGTTCGGTCTTGTTCTGACTATAGGAGCACAAGAACTCGCCGTTTCGGCCAATCGGAAGCCTATCATCGATAATGACCTTGCGGCTGATTCCGTTTATATGAAACTTAACCATGTACTTGCCACAAGGATTGTAAACCGGTTCCCCGTTCTTGTTTTGAGGATATATTATACTGTAATATCCGTCTGTTAGGCGTTGGCAAAACATCGACTTTACCTAGTAACAAGACGTTTCCCGAAGCGTCTTTCATATCGAGCAGAGATGGCCAACGAAGCGACGAAGGAGCAGTCAGATACGACGGTCTTAAGAGCCAGATTGGAGAAAGGTAAGGAATGGAACTAATAACCTGTTTGATTGTTCCACTGTCAATCTTGTCGATAACTTTCGGATTCTGCATAAACTCATCGGGACGCATCCATGCTTTCAAGCGCTGCTTCTGCTTGTCGGCTAAAGCCAGCAATCCATCTTTGTCACTAAAACCTAATTCCTCCACGTTCAAAACACAATATAACTCACTTGAAGGCTACAGGGTACGCGAATCTCTCATTCAAGTCCATCTGGATGAAAGGAACGTATACTCTTCCGTTGATCGTCGAAGTATGCGTAAGCACTTTAAGCTCGAACGGATCAAGCCCACCTGATTTCGAAGGAGGGTTCGTCCTCCTGGCAGGAACTGGACTGGGTTTTGGAGATCGTGCGGGTGATCGAGGAGCCGATGAGGGAGCTGTAGGCGAATCATCCACTTTAAGCTGCGAGATTTCTACAAATAGTCATTTAGTCCACGTATATCAGAAGTAGCTAACCATCGGTAGGAACGACCGGAAGACTCATATTTTCGAGAGATTTCCTGCGAACGGGAGCTTGAATCCCCTTGATCGCTTCGGCTCTTTCAAGCGCATTCTTCGCCAGCGCATGAAGGTTCCTCCGGCTTCCCTCATCACAGTCCGCGGATCGGCTCTAAAAAGTTCCAGCATGAACAAGAACAGTGGAAAAGACCACTTACCGCTTTCAGGCAGCATTCGACGGCTTGCGAATAGAGTTCTACGGCTTCATTGTGGTTTCCCGCTTCGTCGTTTTCCAGGGCTTGGTTCATAAGAAACTTAACTCTTTCCTTGTTGATTTGGTGCTCCGATTTGACTTGAGAGGATACGATCCGAGCTTCTGAAAATGCAAGTTAGTCTCACAAGGACATTAGTAAGATCCAAATATAACTGCGATTACATTTTTAACATTTCTAACTAAAATGGATTACGCGGGTTAATGCAAAGGATGTGAGGAAGCACTCAACTCGACCTGAATTCGCCGATTTAGGTCTCAACTGATTAGAAGTAGAACTTACGTTGGTCCCTTAAGAAGTCCGCCCTAAGCCTGTAGGAGTTCGCGACGTCCAAGAGTGCTGAATTGACGATTCCAGATTCGACAAGACCCACCAGGGCCGTGAATGCCTCCTGGAACCCGGAAATTACCCAAACCAAATCTCCTGTCCGTACTCACCATGTAATAGCTAACAGCCGCATCGAACTGTCCATTTCGGTCGAATCCGTTGGCGATAGCCACAAGGCGGCTCACTTCGTCCATGATTCCCGCGCCGTTTGAGTTCTTTCTCCGCGAATCAGCCCACGTGATTCATCAGTAGCGGGCGACAATTTGCGCCAAGAGGAGGGCGGACCTTCATTTCTTGTTTGTTCGCTCGCTGCTCGCAGAAGCGCGGTAGAAGTTTACGGAAAGTCCCGTGGCTGTTTTTTGAAAAGGACGAAAATCCCAAAGATTTTGAACTTTTCAAGATTTGCGGGGACGTTTTCGACGACCAATTTCTGTTGTCCGCTGGCAACTGATTCTTGTGTTTCGGGGACCAAAATCGAGTGTTTCTCTTATTGTATTGCTATAGTCGAGTTCGCGTCGGTTGAATCGTTTTTGAATCACGTTTAAGCCATGGAATCCCCCCAGTTGCAGATCAAAACTCATCTGAATCATGTCCGGTATCCTGTTCGACGATCTCTTCATTGTTAAGGACGTCGACCCGGACGGCAAGAAGTTCGATCGCGTCAGCCGCCTTTTCTGCGACTCCGAATCGTTCAAGATGGACCTGGTCCTCGACGTCAACACGCAACTCTATCCCGTCAGCCTCGGAGAGAAGTTCCGCCTCATGCTCGCCACGACACTTCGTGACGATGGACTTCCCGACGAAGGCGAGTACCAGCAAGGGGTAAGTGGCAGAATTCTGGGACCTTTGGTGAAACTCTGTCATCTAGGAATCGTATCCCCGGGCGGACGCCTTCGAATACGTGATGCACGGCAAGATTTACCGCATCGAAGGCGACGATTCCAGCGAAATGAGCAGGCTCGCTGCTTACGCATCTTACGGAGGCCTGCTGATGCGAATCCAAGGCGACGCTAACAACCTCCACGGATTCGAACAAGATACGCCCATTTATCTCCTCATGAAGAAGGTTTCCCTCTGAATTGTGATGTATGTAATATTCCTTGTTATCCATTGTGTTGTTGTTGTTGTGATAAATTGAGAGTCCCGCGCGTTTCTACTTCTTTCCTTTCACTGGTTTGAAGTCCAAATGATCTATTTACATTATTGTGTTCCTTGGAGTTTTTCAGCGATAAAGTGACACTAAGGGGTTGACTGTTTATGTATGTGCCTTGCCTCGAGCTCATCATGAAGACGGCGATGTCGCAATGTGACGCAATATTATTGCAATCATGACTTCTTAATTCTAGATTTCGTATTGCGAGGCGCTAAAGCAATGATGCCTACGGGCACGCACGCGGGTTGGAAATGATTGTGATTGCTATATGCTTAATTGAAATTAATTGGTTGCCATATATATGCTTAATGCTTTCCTCGTAAAAGCTATGCAACCATGATGTTATTCACAATCAATTATGGCCCGCGGGCCGCACTGCAGGCATCACTGCGCTAAAGTATTGTGTTTTTTTAAATAAAGTCGGTTGGGAAATGGAACTTATGAACGTCTTCTAATCGTCGAAACCTGCTTCAGAATGGCATCGACCTCCAACGGGCCCGCGCAAACACCCGCTCAAGAGATTCGCGAAGCTAAGGTTGTATACGACGCAGCTTTGATACTTGTGAAGAAGTTCGAGCGCCTGCATGAGGCCATGGAAGCTGGACAACTCACCGAAGAACTCCTGGAGGAGTGCCCCGAGCTGGCGGCCAAGCTAGCGGAAAACGAAAAGCTGAAGTACCGGATCGAGATTCTGAAGACGGTTTGTCAATCGGGAAATTATTCTAAACTAATGTTGATTTAGAGCGCCGCGGAACAAGCAGCGAAGAACGCCAAGAACCACAAGGAGAAGCAGGTCAAACCCGAAACTTCGAAGACGAAGTCCGAGGCTCCTAAGAAGTCCGGCGAACCCAAAGAAAAGAAGGCGAAGGGCGAAAAAAGGTATGCTTATGGTTTATTAGTTTACGGCTACGTTAGTGTCAGCAATTCCAGTGGCACTCCACCTCCTGCCGCTAAGCCGAAGGTCAACTATGTGCATGTGGAAGACTACGGTGACTCAATCTTCGGTCGCCTGAAGAACATTTTTGCCAAGGCCATTGCTGAGGCGTTCCCAGAAGAAAAGAATCTGCCCGTGATCCTGACCGAAGCAACCAACCCCAAATTTGGAAACTACCAGCTGAACTCCGCCATGGCGATCAGTAAAGCGCTAGCCAGCAAGGTATCTTGCAACTTCATTTCTTATCTTTAAAAGCTTTGTTTAGGGAATCAAAAAGAGCCCTCAGGAGGTCGCGAAACTCATCAAGGAGCACCTCGCCGCCTCGGAACTCATTGAGAAGGTCGACGTCGCCGGTCCAGGATTCATCAACATCTTTATCGACAACAACTATGTGTGCAAGCGGGTCGCCTCGATTTTCTCCGAGGGAATCCACGTTCCCAAAGTCCAGACCAAGCGCGCCATTGTCGACTTCTCTTCTCCCAACATCGCCAAACAGATGCACGTCGGACATCTACGCACGACTATCATCGGCGAAGTCATCTGCCGCCTGTTGGAGTTTGTCAATTTCGATGTCCTTCGTCTCAATCACTTGGGAGATTGGGGAACTCAATTCGGAATGCTCATCGCTCATCTCCAAGACGAATTCCCCAACTACTTGAACGAAACTCCTCCCGTTGCTGATTTACAAGAGTTCTACAGGGTTTGAAAAATTTTATGAACTATTATAGAAGGCTTGTTGTAGGCATCGAAAAAACGATTCGATGAGGACGAAGCTTTCAAGAAGCGTGCTTACGAACTGGTCGTCAAGCTCCAAGGAAAAGATCCAAGCATTGTCAAGGCTTGGCAGATGATTTGCGATGTCAGCCGCAAAGATTTTGACCAGATTTACAAGCGTTTGGATATTACACTCACCGAGCGCGGAGAGTCGTACTACCAGGACATGATGGTCGATGTGGTCAAGGAACTTCAGCAGAAGGGTAAGCGAAACATGTTGAGCACAAATTCAGAGCGTGCTGGATCGAGTGGCCGACCGACTGGTCGCGTATCTCGAGTAACGCGGGAATGACCGCAGAGTAAAGGAACACTTGTCTAGTAGACATAGTTAATGGTCTGAAAACCATTTTTTCGTCGGGTACATTTGAATTGTCTTTGTGTAGGCGGACCGGTCGCTCACGAAAACTTAGATTACATGCAGTTGTATCGTACTTTAACGATCTGCTTTTAGGATTCTTACGCGTGGAGGACGGCCGCACGCTGATGTTCCCCACTGGTTGCACCGTTCCATTGACCGTTGTAAAGAGCGACGGAGGAAACACCTACGACACCTCGGATCTCGCCGCTCTTCGTAATCGCGTCATCGATGAGAAGGCCGACTGGGTCATCTACGTCGTTGACGCCGGCCAATCTCTCCATCTGGAGACCATCTACCAAGCCGGTCAAGATGTCGGGTGGTACAACCCCGCTGAGAAGCGCGTTGAGCACGTTCCATTCGGAGTTGTGCTGGGAGAAGACAAGAAGAAGTTCAAGACCCGTTCGGGCGAGACCGTGAAGTTGACCGATCTGCTGGATGAGGGAGTACGAAGGGCAGCGGAGAACATCGCTGAGCGCGTAAGAATGCGAAGTAAAATGTCGTACTGATGTTGACTGTTTCAGGACATGACCGAAGAAGAGCGCGATGCCGCCAGCAAGGCCGTCGCCTACAGCTGCATCAAGTACGCGGATCTATGTCACAACCGCATCAACGACTACGTGTTCTCCTACGATAGGGTAAGTCGTCGTTGTCCCATTCACATTTAACAAATCCACTTTTAGATGCTTGATGACAAGGGCAACACTGCGGTCTACCTCCTGTACGCCTATGCCCGTATCAAGTCCATTCGCCGAAACCTCACGGTTTCGAAGGAAGAGGTCGCCGCATACGTCAAGGAGCTTCCTGAAGGCAAGCTTCCGCTGAAGGATGAGCGCGAAATCGCTCTTGCCAAGCACATTCTGAAGTTCTCCGACTGTATCCTGACCGTCTTGGAAAGCCTCCAGCCGCACCAACTCTGCGAGTATCTGTACAACCTCGCTACGCTCTTCCATGACTTCTACAATGGCTGCTACGTCATCAACACGGATGTCGAGGGAAACAAGACTATCAACATGCACCGCGTCGTGCTGCTGGACGTCACGATGGAGATGATGGAGACTGTTTTCAAGCTCTTGGGGTTGGTCACCCTGGAAAAGATGTAATGGTGCAATGTTTGTTGGATTTTCAAAGTAAACGTTGTTGATGTTTGTTTCGGACGATTCGGTTTGGGAGAGCACGAATTGAATGGTCTTCGAGTCGGTGAAATGAACGTTGAGAATTTTATATACGCGACTTGGAGCCGCCAGATAGTTTTTTGTTAAAAACCTCATGCGGTTTTTGAAACGTTTCACGAACCGCAAGCAAGGCTTACGCACAAAGTGAATGTTTTATGCGAAAAACAGTTTTTATTAAACACATTTTACAATTTAACAACGATAAATTAATAACTAATGGTGGTTCTTCTGGGAGCCTAATCCGGTGTACGAGATCAATGTCATCGCCGAAAGGGTAGCAGTGCACACCGCTTTGGCGAATAGGAGAGCCCAGGAGCGGATTCCGTAGATGATAAACATTCTGAAAAAAAAGATTGAGGCTGAAATGGAAAAAAGTGAACTTACTGATAGACGAAGTTGTGCAAAACGCAGAAGGCCAGCAGGGCTATGACGATGCGCTTGGAGGCTTGGGCGAGGTCGTTGCGGGTATAGAGCCACACGAGGGTCGAGAAGGAGATGAAGAAGAATAGGTCGATGTTGGCAGCGAAGGCGGTTTGGATGTAGGACCAGCTGAAGGCAGTGGCCCGTGCGCCCGAAACGAAGGTGATGAAGTAGCTTGCCAAGCTATGCGCGGCGGCCCATCCGACTCCGGCGGCGATGAAGCGCATCTCTCCGCGGCCGGTGAGCAAATGGGTCATGGCCAGGTGCATCCCGATCACGTCCACAATGTCCGCGCAGTTCTTAATGAACTCCTAAACACAGAAACAATTTCTTCGAACTCTATCGAGTGACGCCACTTACCATTAAAGCGTCAAACTCATCGCCTTCGGTCGTGGGGAAGAACGTCGCCAGCACCATCATTTTGACGAATTGCGTGCCAAAGTAGGCTGCCGCAGAGATCGCGCATTTCATGATGGTGGTGTACTCGGAAAGGCCCGTGTACTTGTAGGTGATGAAGATAGGCGCATATGCCAGCATGACGCAGTTGACGAAGTGGAAGAAGGTCATTTTACCCTGCAAAACACAAATGATTCTGGGATCCTTTTATTACCAACAATCGCGGACCATAATTGCACGGCTCTAAAACAGCGTTCCCAAAACGATCCGAGAATTCGAGTCCGTCGAACTTGGATTAGCGAATCGTGGCGACTACTAATCGCCCACAACGAAAGATCGAGAAATCGCATTCGTGCCACAGTTTAGGAAGTGAAAATGTTAACGAAAAAAGACCAGAAATTTGAAAGGAGCTATAAATGCTCCATGAATGGAAACGTCGCTAATCGATTTTCTCAATCCACGAGAGGCACAAGCGAAAAACGCACCGGGAAAACTGAATTTCACGCCGATCGAACGTTCGATGTTTCCGAGTTTCAGTTCACTTGCGGGAAGCGCAGAATTTCGGTTTCTGTGGGACAAAGAGAGGGAGAGCGATGCCGTTCTCCGTTTCCCCCACCCGTCCGCTGCTCAAAGGGTTCCTTCCACCTGAAAGGCTTGCGATAATTCGAATTCGTTTACAAATTTTGAATTTTTCTGCTTTTTGCGACTTGCGAATTAGTTTTCTCTCCGAAATCGATTATATTATTTGACAACACGGATTCTCAGTCATTTGCCTCTACATTGCTTCTATTTAAACTTCGATTGTTTCTGCCTCCATTTTCATGACTTGAAAATAGCTCATTCTAGGTGGATGGAAGCGCCGCATGGCTCCCGTCACAACTCCCTTACGACGCGTCAGCATACCGAATAGGACCGTCACAGCTTCAGGACGGATCCTCCCATGCTCCCCAAGGACAGCGCAGCCCTTCAAGAGTCCCTTCAGGTCCACCTCCTTCTCGACCACTCTGAAACGAAGCGCCCATGAAGCCGTCGGCCCCGTAACACCACTCAGAGAAGAAAACTCCGGCGTGAGAAGATCCCTGCGACTTTCGAATGAAGCCAGAAAACCAGGAGAGTCGTCCGAGAAACAAGAAAGCGAGGATGCGGAGATGAAATCGGAATCAGAATCCGTGTTATCCGAACTCCCGACGCTCGGGAAAATGTTCATTTCGGGCGATTCGAACACTAAAAGGCCATTTACGTTCGGCGATCTCCCGGAGAACGTGAGGGAGCTGTACAAAGAGAAAAGGAAAATTAAAGATTTATACGGTAACGATAGACTTTGAGGAAGATCATCCTAATTCAGTTTTTAGATTGGCAAAAGCAATGCCTCTCCGACCAAAGACTTCTTCGAGGATCCAACGTGATCATCTGCCTACCCACGGGAGCTGGAAAGACGCTCATCGCCGAAGTTCTTATGCTCCGAGAGCTTCTAGTGAGGAAGAAAAACTGCATCTTGATTCTTCCCTACGTCGCCATCGTCCAGGAGAAGGTTCACCTTGATGTCATATTCTCTCCTTCATGTGAAACATTCAGATGACGACTTTGTCAGCGTTTGAGGACGATTTCGAGATCTGCGTGGAGCAGTACGCTGCCAGCTTCGGACGTTTACCGCCCATCAAGCGCAGGAAACGGAACTCTATCTTCGTGGCGACCATCGAAAAAGCGAACATGCTTATAAATTCGCTTATCGAAACTGATCGGATGGATTCTATCGGCTTGGTGGTCGTCGACGAGATGCACATGCTTGGAGAAGGGAGTCGAGGAGCGATTCTAGAGCAGCTTTTGGCAAAATACATGTTTAAAGGTGAGCTGACGTTCTGATTAGGATGAACTTATGGTTAGTTTAGGATGCGGACAAGTTGTGGGAATGTCAGCCACTCTCAGCAACATCGAAGAACTGGCGAAATACATGAAGTCCTACGTATTCACAACTAATTTCCGGCCGGCAAGGAAACAAACTGGAAAATCGGATTTCCTAATTCTGTGCTTCAGGTAGAACTGGTAGAAAGAGTAAAAATCGGAGATGTGATGTACAACGTCGATCCAGGAGGTCACTTGATACACGAAAAGGACTTAAAACCGAACGTAAGCGTCTACCTAAGTTTTTTTGGATATGTCAAAGATTTGTTTCAGCCGGTGCTTGCGAAGAGAGATCCTGATGGCCTTGTGATGCTCCTGCAGGACGTCGTCCCCCACAAATCCGTGATCATCTTTTGTCCTTCAAGGCAAAACTGCGAAAACGTGTGCCGACTCATCTCCGGATTGTTCCCGAAAAGTGTACGGGAACTCCATAAAGAAAAGAGGGAAGCTGTGATAAGGCAGATCCGAGAAGAATCCGATGGGCGCATCTGTCCAGTGCTGGAATCCGGTCTCCGCTGCGGAATCGCCTATCACCATTCGGGACTGACAGCAGAGGAACGGAGGCACATCGAAGCCGCGTTCCAGGAGCAGATTATCTGCATAATCTGCGCTACATCGACGTTAGCCGCCGGTGTGAATCTCCCAGCTCGACGGGTGATTATTAAAACGCCGTTGGTTGGACGGAATCCACTCGGAAAAGCGCAGTATTTGCAAATGATCGGGAGAGCCGGACGCGCCGGGTTTGACGAGAAGGGAGAATGCGTGACTATTGTGCATCCTGGAGCCGAGGAACGCACGGTAAGAACTTTTAGGAGCGAATCGTTAAATAATGAATTCAAGTTCAGGGAAATGCTGTCATCGCCGATGCTCCGATGCGAGTCTTCGCTTGGAGATGAGGCGCAAATGGCTTCCTTCGTCCTGGATCTGATATCTCTGAAGTTGTGCAAATCTATGGAAGACCTGCAACATGTTATATCGGGGACACTTTTTGGCGTTCAGAAGGAGCCAAAGGAAGTTTTCCAGTGTTTGGAGCGTGCTGTGGATAGGCTTAAATGTGAAAAAATGATTGAAGTGGATGAGGTATGACTAGTTGTTGCTTGGTCATTTGAAATACGGTGTGTTTTCGTAGGAACTCTACAAAGCCACGGTATTGGGATCTGCCACCTTCAGCGCCAGTATAGCTCCCACAGCAGCCCAGCAGATCAGCTCTGATCTCTCGGGAAATCTCCAACAAGGAATCGTTCTCTCTTCGCATCTCCACCTTCTCTACACGATTTCGCCGTATGACGTCGCAGTCGAAGTCAACTGGGACCTTTTTCACAATGAATATGTGAAATTGCCGCAGTGCGAAAAAGAACTTTTGAGTAAAATGCAACTCCCAGAATCAAAGATATTCCAGTATATCGTACTAAGGAGCAAATTGGTAACTCAAAACGATAATTCGAATTTGTATATTACCCTTTAATTCCAGGATATGGGTGATCCTGTCCTGCGACTCTACATCGCCCTTATAATGCAGAAGATCTGGAACCAAGAACCTCTGTGGAAAGTTGCCGAGCAGTTTGCAGTGACGCGCGGCTGGATCCAGTCCACGCTGCAATCCACCATTGCCTTGGCGTCCTCCGTTTCGCGGTTTTCCGAGAAGGTGGCCTCGCTCTGGTCGCTGAAACAACTCCTCCCTGACCTCGTTAAGAAACTCTCGGACTGCTCGAAACAAGAATTGGTCCCACTGCTTCAGATAGATTGCGTGAAGCGAGGGAGAGCGCAGCAGCTGTACGCAGCCGGGTACAAGAACGTCAACGCGATCGCCTGCGCTTCCGTCAACGATCTCGTTGCGAAGATCGAGCACCTGAACGCATTTCAAGCCAAAAAGATGATTTCGAGTGCAAAGGTAACTCTTTGTAACCACGCCACGGTTAATGACAATTTATTTGCAGACCGTGATCCGGGACCAAATTGCCGAGAAGCAAGAAGAACTTGAAGCGTTGGGAATCTGCTTAGATTCCTTCGTTAACTGATAATTGTGATTAATGTGGAATATTTTAGTTATATTGATTTACTATAAATGTAATTAGAGGTGCACTTTGGGCCGAAAGCTATTACGATAACACGCGTGGTCTTCTTTTTCACAAATCAATTCTCTTCATTCTTGAGCAGTTCTAAGAGATTCACTGAACTCGCACTTTCTCGATTCACCGGCTCGAGGCAGTGAATATAGATCAGTCCGTTTGAGAGTGCGAAAGCGAGGTATCCCAGCCGACCATCGGCCCAAGAATCCGTGCGGTGGACTTTAGCCTGGATCTTGTCCTTCATAGCGCACACATGAAGTGCGTTTCTTGTTGACTGGAGGTCCCAAACGAGAAGACGGTCACCGTCATGGATACTGTAGAAAACAGAAGGCGACCTGTAATATATAAAGAGAGGATAAAATCGCTCGAAAGAAATGTTCTTACAGGGGTGACCATTCGACCGAGGTCACTGCTTGCTTGGAACTCGCTGTGGAGGACAGTGAAACCAGCTCAGATCCTGTGGAGATCTCATAGATTATAAGAGAACCGGAGGAGAGTCCGATCTAAATAAAAGAAATGAGTTGGAAGTAAAGAAGAGGATTACGAGAAGGATATCGCTGTGGAAAGGAGATATCTTCATGGCCACGATTTGCATGGGATCCGAAGAGTCGGCGTCCTTGAGGAAAGTTCTTCGAGGCCCGATGCAGTCCGAAGAACGCATCCTGTTCTTGGAAACGAGATATCCTACGTCGGTTCCAACGAGAAATTGCGTCTTCGTTTCGTCACTCAGAATCATTTCGTTGGCGAAAAGCCGCGAAAGAAGCGGAGTAACGCTAAATCAGATTTACTGGTTTGGCAAAGGCAGGAAACAAACTTACGATGACACAAGCGTGTCGGACGGGATTACGGTACTCTGTGCAAGCTTGAAGCGCGCTCCCGGCCGAAGTCCCAAGTCGACGTCAAAGTCGCCAGCAGAGTTTTCAAACACCGACCAAATCGTTATGGACCCAGTTTCCTCGAGGGTCACGACTTGGTAAGACCTTAATACAACATTGGCCAATTTAACCTTTTCTTCTTCTCAAACCATTTTGAAGAATCTCCAGCTGTCGAAATTTGGACGATGGGAGTCCCGCTTCTTTTGTGACGGAAGGAAGAGTCGTACGCGGGTCTCCGCAGCGGAATTTTCTCCTTCTTGTCGGTCCACTCAACCGACGCGTTGGAACTGGAGGCTGCAGGTTCCCGAAGATCCCAAGCAATCACGCTGCCGTCGTTCTAAACCAAAGATTCGTTTACGATTCTACCAACTATACTCACCAATCCAGCGAAAATCGCCGATTTCCCATCTGGTGCATAGCAACAGCACCCCACTTCGTTATCACAGATCAAAATACTAAAAAACTCTTAATCTCCACTCCCCACAAAATAGTTCACTTTTCTGGCTGTTCGATATCTTTCCAGTTAAATTCGACGATCAAACTTCGGTTCGAAACGACGTTTTCGACCGATTTGGCACCTTTCGAGATGACGAACGCTCCCAGGAGGTTGTTTGGAACTAGCTTATTCTTGGCAACAAAGGTGCATTCCGATTCTGGAATCAATTCTTCTAAACTTAGTTAGGAACCGTTTTATTACCTTTCGCAACGTTGGCTAACGACAAGATGTTGAAACCGGCGCTGAACGCAAACTCAGATTTGTGTTTGGTGTAAACGGGAGCAGAGTTTTCGGTTTCTTTGCTGAGGGTTTCGATTATAAGCTGAAGCGTAATTTTCTGTAAATGTCACTGCCCATATGATCGTATAACCTTACATCAGCGGCGACTTCAAGAAACTTCTTCAATCTCGGATTCTGGGCCCGCGAATTTTTGAAAATCTCCGTGTCGACATCCGATGGTTCTTCCTCGATCTGCACGAATCCTTCGCGGCCCCATCCACGTTCGTCGACGGGTGGATGCTGGGTCCAAGCCACAAAAGTTTCCGGCGCTTCAGTTTGGCACTCCGAAGCGTAATTCTCGTCTCCAGTTTGGCAGAAGTTCTGGGTCCGATTGCCGATTCCGAACATCGACATGTAGAAGTCATAATCACGCATGGGAGGAATGTCGTCCACTCGGAAACTTGATCTTTCCATGCCTGAAATCAATAAATCGTACGGAGGTTCTATGATAGGCAAATAGTACCAATGAGATCTTTGAGTTTGGCGTAGCGTTGTGCACCCTCCGAAACTGCGGCGAAGTCGATTTGCTTAGCGTTTTCGAAGACGATTTTCCGGTTAGCTGAAGAGATTCTTGGTTGGCTCTTAAATTCAAATTAATGGATTCAGAACAGGTAGCAATAAATCGAACCATATCTGCAGCAATGGGACTACGGACGACAGCGGAACTCTTCCGGTTGAGAAGTCTTTGAAGCATTGGAGACTCTTCAACTTCAACCGGGTTCTGAAGAAGTTCTGGAACTGGCTTGGTTTCAGGTTTCTGTGCAGTGTCGGAAGGACCTGGCACGGCACCTCCTTCATCATCGTCCTCGAAGTCATCTTCATAATCTTCAAAATCGTCCTACAATGCAGAATATGCGTTAAGGTACTTACAATACAATTTGCTAAGGGTTGTAAAGAGAAACTATTGAAAGTCGTTAGTTCAGAAAACATGATTTCTGTTTATCCCAGCCACCCAGAAAACCCTCACGAACTCCGTTCCAACTTTAAACTTTGCACTTTCAAGACGATCTTATCTATTCGGATCTGACCTCATATTGATAATCATCCTCTGCGGGTTGCGGTGGAGGTGCCGCTTCCTTCGCCGAAATTCTTCGTTGTGTGGTCGACGGTCGCTGCGACCGCGTTTTGCTGGATGTCAATTTCGGCTCTTCTCCGCGTTTCTGAAACCCATAATCTTATATCTGAATCCGATCCAGAAACCATCGAATACCTTCTCGCGATGTTTGGACGACGAACGATCCCGTTTCTCCTCTCGCTCGCCTCGATGCAGACGCGATCGCTCCTTCGAAGACGATTTGTGCGATTTCTCCCTGCTAAACACGAAATCTTGGTTTCCGCCACGAGCGACGTGCTTCCTCGATACCTTTTTTCGCTGCTTCGCTTCTCCTTCGCTGTGCCCTCCTTTGAGCGGTTGCGGTGACGGTCGGACATGATGATGCGGACCTGGGAACAGCTGAGAATCTAGTATTTGAGAGTGTGGATCGAGCGTCGGTTGCCCTTGGCAACTTGGCCAAAATGCAAAATTCGCTTTCGTTTTTCAGAAGAATTTTGAGATTCTGCGATGTGATTTCGTTTCTTTGTTCGCTCGTTTTTTGAAGTGTGCTGCAAAACTGTTCGGAAGATTTTCGACGTGAACTCAAACTCTTTTTTACGCGAAATTGGTTCAGTTTCTCCTAGAATTCGGTCCCAGGACGCGATCGATCGTATCGCGGTTTGATATTTTCCCGCGGCAATTGCAGCGACTCGGTTCCGTTGAGGGTTTCTCTGCTCGGTCTTCTCGCTCTCCTCTGGGAGTGTTCTCTCGCGCTGGCGGTCAGTCACCCCTCGCGAGTGACCGCGGGAAACTGTAGCTGCTGTCCTCGCCCTGGAAACGAAGAGGGATTGCCCACACGGTTTCCCAAGCTAACTAGGTGGCCGCTGACCTGCGCGCCCACTTGCCCAGCTCGCCGTTCGGCTCGAGCTCGACCTCCTCGCACCTCCGAACTTCCCCAGCTTGCGCGCCCAACCGACTGACGACCGTACGATCTCCCGTTTGCGCGCCAATTCGCGATTAAGCCTGCGCGGGTGTTTCACTTTTATCGTGATTTATACGTCCTCCGCTTTTTCAGATTTGGTTCTGTCCTATCTCATCACTTCTATGGCCTCCAAGAGACCGTTTGTGAAGACCGAAGGGATCGCCGGAAGATTCAACGATGAAAACCGGGCGCTTGAAAATCGCCAGCTGAAGTCCAAGACTTCGGGATTGTCCGTGGTGAGTAAATTTAGGCTGTGACAAGCGAGTTAATAATAATTGCTGCTTCAGAGATCCCAACAGCCGAAGATCGATAGCATCTTCCGCGCTAACCCAAATGCCAACAAGAAGACGGCGTTGAGACCTGCGTTCGAGGTCTTCCGCGATGAAGAAGAGCCAGTGCGCAAGAAGCCGACGCCTCCTCCAAGAGCGCCTCTGGCGGATATCACTCTTGCCACAAACAGCGACGAGAAGAAGAGGCTGGACTCCTCATCTGTAAGTAAAAAGTCGAATTGAATCTGTTTGATTGTAAGGTATCTTCAGGCTGGAAGCAGCGTGTCCGTCAGTACCCAAGATAGCGGGTTAGATGTTGTCTTCATCAACGACGATATGGAGATTTCCTCCGGATCTCCCGAAATCCTTGGACTTTCCGATGTCGAAGAAGAGGAGAGCGGAATCGCGGAAGATGTGGAATCGACTTCGACGGTTTCAAAGTCCGAAGCCCAGCTGGATTCGCAGTACTTCCGCGAAGTCTTCTACTATCTACGGGAACGCGAGGAAACCGTGCGGCCTAACTACGACGTCATGTCGAAGCAAACAGAGATCAGCAACGCTATGCGCTCGATTCTCGTCGACTGGCTCTCGGATGTATGCGTCGAGTACAACATCAACGTCTCCTCGCTTTTCCTCACAGTGTCCATCGTGGACAGAATGCTTTCCTGCTTCGACTGTCCCAAGAACAAGTTGCAGCTCATTGGAGCCGGTGCCTTGTTTATTGCAACGTGCGTTGACTTGACTTCTTTCTGTTTTTATGAACTATCTTTCCAGGAAAATGGAAGAAATCTATCCTCCTACCCTTGCTGAGCTGGTGTACACCACTGCCGACTCCTACTCCAAGAAACAGGTATTACTGCCACTCAGTTGACTTTTCTCAATTTTCATTTTTCAGATTCTCCGCGCCGAGAAACTCATTCTGAAGCAACTCAAATTTGATGTGTGCGCCCCGTGCAGATTCTGGTTCGGCACCTTCTTTTCCAAGAAGTTGGAGATGTCCGAAAAAGTGGACCACCTGATGAGGTATGATGAGTCTTCATCTCGTAACCCTATCTCGCCTTTTAGATATTTCTTGGAACTTTCGCTGATGAACGATCGCTACCTGCTCTATCGTCCTAGCGAGCTCGGACTCGCCGCTCTCCACTTGGCAATCCAGTGGTTGAATCCGAAAAAGGAAGACTCCGTTGAGGAACTCCTGGACGAAGCTAGCATCCTGAGGGAAGACATCAACCCCATCATGAAAGAGATGGCCGAGCAGTTTCGGAAAGCGCCGACGATGGAGCACCAGTCGATCTTCCGGAAATACTCCTGCAAGGGCCACTGTGCAGTGGCTTTGATAGAAGCCCCTCCCAAATAACTTTTCTGTAATATTTTCCCTACTTTGCCATTACTGGTCTCAAAGACGTCAACAATCTCACGCTGATCCCCAACTCTCCGCCTTTCATCATTCCACAAATTGTACATATCTCCTCTTTTGATCGTTTTATATATTTGCAGCCGTGGTGAATAACCTCAGATCATCTTCCACGGTTTTCGAACGACTGTGACAGAAGATGGAAATAAAGAGCGTCGCTTATGAGCTCGGCGTGAATTGCGCATTTAGCGATCTTGAAAGAATGTGAGATATATAGTTATACAGATGAAGGTGCTTGGACATTATGGCTGTTCTCTGCGTTTTTGTATCATTTGCTTGCACTGCGTTACGCTACGACTTAATAATCTGCTCGCCATTCCCGATGAGTTTGCATCGTAGACATCGCTAATCGTGAGTTGTCCATGTCCGAAATCCTGGATCAGCAAATAAGATCAGGCTAATTTTACTTTAGAGGCGTCGATAAAGTTAAAGTAAACCTCGCTTGACATGACGGTTGATGGTTCTCGCCTGGGACATTTATAAGGGTAGGCTAAGACGAAACGGGACCGCTCGCCATTTGCAGGCTGTAAAAGGAGCCAACAACACGTGACGCTGGGTTAGCCCCAGCTTCCGATTCACAGAAGTTACATTAGGATCGGGTACCGTAATATAATCAAAATCGAAGCGTTCCTCTGGTTTTATTGCTCCACCGCTTTTTTAAAGAGTTCGCTCCACTACACTTTAGTTGCTCTGTAATCAGCCGTTCGCTTCGATTTTCTATTTAACTGATTGCCGTAAGCAAGAGACGACAGTTGGACTATGATTGTGGTTTTGTTTACCATCTTCCTCACATTTTCTCTTGTTCTTGTGGTTTACAATCGCCATACGAACTACTTCAGCGATCGAGGAATTCCTGGGTCGACCCAGAAATATTCTTTGGCAACCTCCGCCACTTCGCCAGCGGTCTGCATCCGGCGCTGAAGCTGAAAGATTGGACGGCGGAGTTCGGGCCAATCTACGGCGTTCAGATTGGATACAGAAGCGCAGTCGTGATCAGCGATGTGGAATTGATCCAAGAAGTTTTCGTGAAGCAGTTCGATGCCTTCCATGGGAGATTCTTGGTGTCCATCGCGCCCGATGTGGACAACGCCGAAGCGGTGCACCTGTTTGACGCGCGAGGGAAGCGCTGGAAACGGCTGCGAAATCTCTCGAGTCCCCTTTTCTCCGTAGCAAACCTAAAAAAGGTGGCCGAGGATGTTTTGATATTTTAACCCGTTTTACCGGTTTTGACGGATTCCGTTGATGTGATGGTGAACAGAGTGGTAACGAAAGCGAAAGAGAACGATTCCTTCGACATTGTCCCGTAAGTGGTCAAAACCATTGTAAGCAGAACTTCGGGCTCTTTCCAGATTCTTTCAAGAACTCACAATGGACGTGATTCTTCGAGTCGCTTTCGGAGAGGAGGAGTCACAGCAGGGTGAGCAGAACGAAGTCCTGGAGGTGGCAAAGGCGATGTTCGCCCAGGAGGGCCTCTCGATAGTTATTCTTCTCGCGGACATTTTCCCCGCTTTGAAATCGACCATCCGCAAATTTTGGCTTTTATCGTCGGCGTTTAGGAAAAACGACGAACTGTTCATGATCAAGAAGCTGAGAAATCTGGTAGTTGAACGCAGGAAGACGCGGGTTGAAATCATTTATGGGTGCTGAATGGTATGTTAAATGATATTTTTAGGTTCATGGATCGGTAGGAACCAACAAAAGGGTCGACTTCGTAGATATGTTCCTGGACGCTGAATGCGAGCTGAACGCGTTGCACAGCGAACAAGGGGATTTCGAAAGCAAGAATTCCAAGGTAGCTTTCGTAACATTGACATTGTGCGAAGTTAAACATGCTCAGGTGGAGAAGAAACTTTCGACGGAGGAAGTCGTCCTGCAGTGTTTGCTTTTTCTGCTGGCCGGATACCACATGACGGCTAATTCGCTGTCATTCACGTCGTTCTGCTTGGCGAAGAACCCCGACGCACAGAAAAATGTTCAAGAAGAACTTGATTCCGTGTTCGGAGGCGACGATGCAGTTAGCTACGAGAAGATCCAGCAGCTTACTTACATGGATTGGGTCATGAAGGAGACACTGCGATTGTATCCACTCGCGGCGTTGTAAGGCAGCTGGAATTTCAAGTGGAAATGACGAAACCGTTGTTTAGAGGAGTTTCGAGAGAGTGCATGAGATCCACACAGCTGGGAAAGTGGAAGATCGAAAAGGGAATTCTTGTGCTCGCCGATGTGCTGACCATTCAGTGCGACCCGAATCTTTGGGGCAACGATGCGGAGGAGTTTAGACCAGAACGATGGGAAAACAGCGATCAGAAGCGGCACCCAATGGCGTGAATGCCCTTTGGAGCAGGTCCTCGAAGTTGTGTGGGGCTTAGGCTCGCGTACCTTGAGGTATCATGAGATGATTCTGACAGGAGGAGAACTTTCTCTTGCAGGAAAAAACGGCTTTGGCAAGATTATTGCGCAGAAATTCTATTGTAGCGACAAGGGAAACCGAGTTGAAACTAGTTGGAGCCACGGTGATTAATCCCGAAGCGGTGAAGGTTAAAGTTGTTCCTCGCCAAGACTTTTGAGCATTTCAAACGTGTGATATTGCCGACCCACGAGTTGTTATTGTGTTTATTGAAGGCGATTTGGATTGTAGCTGTCCCGCGATCCGGCTGGCCAGTTGTGCTAACCAAGAAGGAGACCGATTTGTAGTGAAATTTCAAAGGGGAAGTAACGACGTTGCGCGCGTTTCTGGAGCTTCGACCTACTATATATTCTTTGGTGGTTGCTGCAGACGAATGAGTACAGAAGCCTGATGTCTCCAGACAACTTCGGCCGAAGTAGACGGGGATGAATGGGAGCGTGAGCCACAGACAAGGAGTTGTCTGTCTCGACCAGTCGCTTCGCTTCCCGTTCATTTCTTTCAATGCCGGTTCGGGGAGCGGCCGCGTGGTCCGCACTGCTCGTACTTTCGTTCTCCTTTTACGTAACCTCGAAAGCGGATGAAAAAATGTATTTCTGCATGCAGTTGGATTGTAGCTATTCCGCGATCCGGCTGGTCAGTTATGCTAACCGAATTGACCAAGCTGTGAGTTGTTGTTATTGCAAACCTGCATTTTAATGATCGTTCACTCATTCTAGCGGGCTGGCGCGTGCTTATGCAACCCTCCGAGTAAACCCAAGATGTTTAATATCACAGAAATCGACGAGGAAGAAAGAAAGGAACAGAGATTCTATGTGAGTATTAACATTTTGTGGTAAGAGTGACCAATGTGCGCTTCAGTATGCAGGCGTCAACAGTTTGCCTGTCCCGAAGGTCCAAGGCTACCAACACATCGAAGCGTCCACCAACGTGTGCACCATCGCCATCATTTCTGCCAGTGGAATCTACGCGTGTTTCAGTGAGTTCTTTAATTTTCTCTGTTCACATCATTTGAGACTCTTTTCAGTAATCGTCACCACCATTGTCGTGTCGGATTTGCAAAGACGCCATTTGTGAGTCACATGCAAAGAAGTTGCCGGCTGAAGACGTCCAGCTTCACAAGATTGAACACTTCGAACTGGCGGTAGTTGTCGATAATGATCTTGTACACATCCTAAAGAAAATCTCCGAATTCGATGGACTTTGCTGCGGAGGGTCTGACTATAATAATCAAAACTGGATGATATCGGGTGGCTGCTGGGACTATAACAGGCAGAAAACCTACGAACAGCGATCCTATGAACAGGATGACGTTTCCCATGCGCGTTTCGCCGTCGGGTTTGTCCTTGTAGTAGTCGTGGAGGTCCTCGATGATCGCAGTTTGGTGCTGCTTGGCCATTCGTTTCCCCTCGGGCGACAGCTCGAAGTACACCGCCTGCCATATCGAAAGCGCCTTCATCGCCACGAACTCGATCTGGTTCACTTTCAGTCGGTGCATCGGACGGGTCAGTTTGTGGTTTAGAAGGTTGTACATCGGCCAGAAGAGTCTGAAGGAGAGTTCAAGCTTCCGGAATACATTGCACTCACTTCTCCTTCTCCGCCGAAGATATCTCTTCCTCGCCATCGTAGCCGATCGACGTGTCCTTGGCACTTAAATAGGTCCCGTTGGTCAGCACAAGCAGATTCTCGTCGACGAGTCCCATCTGCGAAGTGATATAAGAACTGTCGACGCCACTGATGCCGAGAAGCCAGTAGCGGTAGAGAGAGAGCCGGTCGGACTTCTCCAGATTGCTGAACCCGGGCAACGCTTTCAGGAATTCCAGTGTTAACACGTGATCGAAACGAAGGTAGGTGTGATGAGCTTTGACCGTGTACGGTACCAGAGAATCTCGGGTGAAGGGCTAAAGATTCATGTGAAACGGTTCATGTGAAACGTCCTCTGGACTCACAATTCCTCCTTTGTCGTCCACGAGGCTCCCGATGTCTTCGTTCCCGAACATAACTCTCCTTCGGTCCATCGCTTTATTGTCCTGTTGGATGTAAAAGTCGAGAATCCTCTGCGACGGCGGGTTTTCAGGTTGAGGCGCAAAATGATCAATCTGAGGCTGAAACAAAGACAATGAAAGCCACCAGAATCGCTAAGTTCCAACCTTGACGTCGACTTCGGGCGAAAGGGGTTCCAGCGTCAAAGATTCTGGACTCCGGTACCTTTCTATCTCCGGGGAATCCTCGCTGGACGTGTTCGAGTAGGTATCGCGCTGCGCCATCGACTGCCTCGCAGCACTTCTGCTCCGCATGATGTTCTCCATATCACGGCGCTTTTGGACACCTGAAATGGCCTGTTTTAGGTACAAACACGGGGCGAGTGGACTCACAGGTTCTCTGCATCCCCGCTTTGATGCACTTGTCGTAGCGGCACGAGCGACAGATCATCCGCAATTCTGAAACGAAGGAATGCGAACAATTAAAGATTGGTGGATCACCGTGGAAGATCCGACATGTTCCTTTCTCCTTGGCCTTACACTGGAAGGTGATATTCAAAGAGACCGTTCGCCTGCAATGGATCCATTAAAAGACAAGTTCATCTGGCACAATAATTGACGATTTTGTTTGCTCCACAGCCTTTTTCAGTACTTTCGCAATTCGCATAACCACCAATCTTCTCTTGAACCAACCTGAAGAAAGCGGCGCAAGCCAAACAGGATACGGTGCCGAAGTGTGGACTCGCGCCTTGGGGGCTTTCGCACACGAAGCAGTACTGCTTCGAAGAGGACGGGGAGCACGGCTCTTTCCGAGGAGGCATCACTGAAACACAGAAGTGGTATAATCGAAGTAAGAAGAGCGCATTTTCTAAGACGAATCATGTACACCTGGGCTGGAATTTCAGCAGCTCGCTGTGACGTGGTGCTTTCCTATGTGAACGTGTGTTTTGGATCCAAGTGCAAGTGAAAGTGCGCGAAAACGAAGCACAAATCTCTTGCAACGACATCGCGATCAACTATCAGTAAGATGACTGAAAACCCGAAACCCCGAAGCGGCCATCCACAACTTAAAATCTCACTTCGACCTCCACTTACTCTGCTTGGCAGAACTGAAGATCACGCTCGGATGCGACGGTTCCATGACGGTTCGCCTGCGTGCCTGAACAGGCCTAACCACGCTGCAACCTGAAAGTGCGGGCTAATTCACTCCCAGTCCACGTGCGGGGATAATCAAATCGGCGCGGGTGTTCTTTAAACCCAAAAACAGCTGCTCAGCGCACTCAAAGATGCCGAAACGTGATCCTGTGGGGCTAAGAAACGCTGCCGCTGATCGTCGCTAGGCAGTGACAATCGATAACCGCGCGTTCTGCCGTCAGGCGAACTGATAGCGGACTACAAATCAATTTTCGTTCCTCCACCACCGAAGAAGGTCCAACAGGAGTGCAGCGGAGGCCGCGGCCAATTGTAAACAAGCGAGTTTCGCGGACACTCGGGAGATCACCGTACGCGAGCCGCGATCGATGGCGGTGTCCCGAGAGTTGTAGTTTGTATCATCTGTATCGGACATTGTTTAGCATTTTTTCGAAGAAGATAAATGTACAACAAATAATTATAAATTAGTTAGTTTCGGTGCATAAGAGCGCGGAAACGCTGGAGAAGGAAAGCGCCCAGCGACATGAAGTCTTTGTGCTTCGCGAGATTCAGCTTGAGGGCAACTCCCTTCGGGGGTCGGATTCCGGGCATGTGAGGGCCTCCAGGGGGTCCTCCAGGTGGAGCCGTGAAGCTGGGAGGACCCGGAGGCGCTGGCGGACGCGCGGGAGCATGGAGTAGATTCTGGTTCTGGGGAGCCCGGCGAATGTTTCCTCCGAAGTTTCGGAAATGCTGTGGAGCGCGGCGGATTTCTCCTCGAGGATGGAAATTGCGAGGAGGACCGACGGGACCTGAAACAAGGGGTTCACCTAAGGACTCCTCCTCGCTCACCTTCACTCCGGTGACGAGGAGCGACACGAAAGTGTTGCGGAGAGAAGCGGCGATTCCTAAATGCCAAATGGTGAGTTCCATGAAGGTTACTGTAATCTTACGGGCCGTTGGGAGGCACTCTACGGCGTCCATTGTTAGGTCTTGCTGAGTCGGAGACGTAAACGGCGAGTGCCAGAAGCAGCAGAAGAACACCGTTCGCTCTCAAGATCATCTGAAAGGCGTCCTCGTAAAGCGTTGCAAAAGAAGAACATTTAAAGAACGCGAGAACGGCGGAGATTAGGAAGGTTGAGGAGCGAAAAAAGGAAGGCAGACGAATTGGAAGCTTCTAAGCCGAGTGAATGCGCTAAGAGGCTCCGTTCGGGGAGGCAAAACTGGATTCCAATAGACCTCCTTGGATTAAATATAATTACGTTACACAGAGGCTTCCAGTGGGGTTACGGTACTCCTCGGGTCGACCGTTCGGTGTCACGGGCACCCTGGAGGGTCGTGCATCAATCGCAGCGCTCCTCGAATCTGCTCTTATATTCGTCAAGCAGAAAAACAGAGGCGGAAACGGGTTTAACCCACCGCTCCTTGAGGAGGAGGTGGAACAAAAAGAGGAAGCGCCTCAAAAACAACGCGTCCGTGCCGTTTTCCCGATTCATGATTCCATTGTGCCGAGGCTCCATGACAAGCGTACCGTTTACCTTCACCTCTCCGACCTCATAACGCCCATAATCGCTCCGGGTGTCCTCATAAAGCCGCGAACGGTGTCATCGTCGGCGCGATTCGCCTCGGAGGCCGAACCAGTTCTGGTCGCAGAGTCGCTTCGCCGCTTTACACCCCAAAGTTTATCTCAGAAAAAGGTGCTTCAACACGGTTCTAGAACAACACTCAATAATTTATGGCAGCTAACCCATTTATATAGAACATTTGTGTGCTTCCCGTTTTTCTAGATTCGGGCCTTGTCGTGGTTGGCGACGAACCAGTCCACCGACTCTTGGACCGCCTGCGCGAACGGCGTGAACTTGAAGTCGGGTAGATACTTGCGCAGCTTCGCGTTCGAAGCCGTTTTCTTGTGCTGGCCATCGGCTTTCGAAGTGTCTTGGATCACTTCGCCCTGAACAGAATCTAGATGAGGCACTGGTGCATGACTGATTGGGTATTTACCTGGAAGTCCATCGATTTGACGACGGCTTTGACGGCGTCTCCAATTGAGACCTCATCTTCCTCGCCGACCGAGAGAACAATAGGTTCCACTTCCTAAGATTTGATATAAGATAAGATAAGATCGCGAGAATGTTTGGACTCACTTCGTAGGACCTGACGACCCAAACGAAGAGCTTCGCAAGGTCGATCGAGTAGATGAACTGGCGCAGGGGCTTTCCGGAACCGAAGGCGACCAGAGGTTTGTTATCCTTCTTGGCGATGAACGCTTTGTGGATCAGCGCGGGGAGCACGTGGGCGCTTTCAAGGTTGTAGTTGTCATGGGGCCCAAAGACGTTGCAGGGAATTACGCTGGTGTACCTTAAACGACCCGAAATACGAGAACGATTACCAGAACTTATTCGCTTTCCACCCCTAATCGAATAGCCCAGGATCGACTGTCCTCGACGCATCAAAACACGAGATATGAACTAACGAAGCATTATAACTCACTTTCGTCCATGTTCCTGGGCGTATCCGCGATTCAGCACATCTATCATACGCTTAGCGTACGAATATCCAAAGTTGCTGTCGTGGGGTGGACCGTTATGGACCTAAACACGTCTTTCTTTATCATCTCCCTTCATATAGAATCAAGACTTACCATGGTTTCATCGATTGGATAAGTCGTTTTGTCCGGAAAGATGCAGGTGGACAAGCATGAAACGCACTTGACCACGTCGAATTCATGGCTACATTGAAGCACGTTTTGGTTGATCGCCTAAACGATATATCGCCGATTAGTGCAGAGTACGAAACAACAGCGAATAGCGCAACGGCAGCAGGCGCCTCTGCCGTGCACACAGCCCGAGTTCGACGTCGGTCTCGGGCGGACAGTGATGAAACAAACTAGAGTCTCAGAATCCCATGATTGATAAAGCTCTAAACGTGAGTCCTTTTTGCCCGTTTTCTTACCATATTTTTCGTGAAGAACTGCAGATTGTGCTTCAAGTTGTGGAAAAGACCGCCGACCATCGCGGCGAGGTGAATAACGTGCGTGGGGCGATGGAGCTCAAACAGCTTCCGGGTCGCCTCGAGATCAGAGAGGTCGCAGTCCTTGGACCCAATGAAGATCCACGCTTCGTTGGGACGCTTCTCTTCCTCCGCTACAACCTTTTCAATCGCCTTCCCCACGAGTCCAGTGCCGCCGGTGACGAGGATCTTCATCGGAGCCGCCATTTGCGTTTCTTCAATCGGTTTTGATTCTTCCGCTCCTG
This sequence comes from Steinernema scapterisci, assembly GCA_000757745.1. NCBI lineage: Eukaryota > Metazoa > Nematoda > Chromadorea > Rhabditida > Steinernematidae > Steinernema > Steinernema scapterisci. Next base: position 44,910 of record KN167543.1, read on the forward strand.
AAATCTCGATCGATAAAACAAAAAAAA
>KN167543.1:58502-127543 GCA_000757745.1 Steinernema scapterisci
ACCAATCTTGGGCCGCTCTTGTCCTTCGAACTTTTTGTCCCTGTCGAAAACTTAAGCTTAGAACAACATTTTTTGTGTCTTCCACTTTACCGATTCCACACGAACCACGCCGAAATACTCGAATACCAAATGGGCCTCAAACAGGTGTTCGGCTTCGTTTGTTTATTGTCTGCTGCTTTTTGCTTTTATCTTCTTTTGAGGTGCGAGAGACTCCAGAAGCCGAAGTAAGTCGGTCGGTTTGAGGACAAGTTCAGAGAATTCAGGTTCAAAGAACAATTCTGCTTCAAGACGAATGTGATTCTGTCGGAAATGGACGAAGCGGGCGATCGGGAGAGAATCACGCTGGTGCTCCACGCGAGTTTCGATCGCGTTGGTCATAAGATAGTCTCGCAGGTGAAATAACGTTTGGTGCAATTCATTGTTTGTTGCAGGTCGAAAACTGGGAAGGCCCGATCTCTCTGGCCGTTGTTTTCCCCGAAGACGCCGACGACCGAACGACGGAGGTGATGGTCAGCTGCACTGCTCGAGAGGTTTGCGAGATCTCTGTGAGTGAATGTTCCATTTGTACTTGTTTTCAGTTAGATCGCCTTCGATCAAGGCACCAGAACGTCACGAAGCGGCTGAGTGTCCACTTTGTGATACCGAAAAGACGAAGAGTTTGCAGTTTTGAGGAGATCTTTGATATTCTAAGGCGCGACAGAACTTCTGAAACCTGCACGAGACGCTCAAATGTCCGCACGGATCAGGAGACCGTCAGAGCGTACGTCGACTACCCGATCAACGTGGCTAGAAACTTGGCCAGGAAAGTGAGTCAGAACTTTGAATTTTTCAAATCGGAGCTTGTTTCAGATGGTTAAAACGAAGTTCATGGCGATCGCCGACCTCGACCATCTGTTCTCGGCTGGATTTGAACCCAAAATGGCAAAACTGGCAAATGAAACGTTGGAAAAAAATCCGAAATTAGCGCTGGTTTACAGAATATTCGAAGTGGACAAGAAGGTGACCAGGCGAGTTCATGTTTGAAGTGCAGGAAACGCAAAAGATTCCAGGCTGCCAGAAAGAAAAGAAGAATTGAAGAAACTGATGGACGAGCGAATGGCTTGTGTGTTCCACCCCTGGTTTCCAGGCCACCGCATCAGAGACCTTGACGAGTGGTTTCAGGCGAACTCCAGTGGTCCCAGCGATTCTCCTTCAATCCAATTCTTGCAGCCCTACGACAAAACAAACTGGGAGCCCCAATTTGTCAGTTTGACGACCATCCCGGAACACGATGAAACTTTTTTGTATCCGTTTGCTGATAATACCGTTCTGGCAAGTCCAACTACGTGAGGCACCAGCCGAAGTTCCGTTTCTAGAGATGGGAAATGTGCCGGGAAGGATACGAGTTTGCAGTGATCAACGAAGTCTTCATGTTCCACCACGGAATCAAACCGGAGGCCGAGAGGCGAATCGTGGACAAGTCGAGGTTCACGATAGAACGGGAAACGCGAAGAGCAAAAGCCGCGTTCATGCGACGGATGGAGGTGGAACATCCGGAGACGAGAGGAAAGTGCGGGTTTTGAGGATAGGACGATCTGAGTTTCAGAGCAGAAATTAATAAATGAGATGACAGTCACCGGTGACGATTAGTTTATCAGCGCCGATTTGAAGACCACTTGCGTTTCCCTTTTTAACCGACTTTGAGATGTAGGCGACGTATTTCTGGAAGCCGCCATTCCCTCGATCTCTAGTCGCCCCTCAGTTTCTCGAATCCACAATTATGGAAAGACAACAATCTTTTTAATTACGGCCTTGCTCGACTCAAGTGGGCGGAGCACATGAGTCCAAGCGACGGAACGATCGTGCCCTTTCCCGTCTTGCAAGGGCACAAATCTCTCAGAATCCAACAGTAGAAGATGGCGTTTACGACGGAACTCCTAGATTTTCGACGAGAAACCATTCTTTACCTGGTTTTCGGCCCTTTGGCTCTCATCTTGAACATTCCCATAGTTGTTCTTATTCTCACCAGCCGCAAACTGCGCATTCGTAAGGAGTTCATAATGATCGTAGGTTTGTGCCTCGTCGACGCCACTTGTGGACTGGCCTACACTTCGACGGGGATTTACCGTCTTGATCTAATCGATTCCCACAGACGTAAGCAGTACATTCCCCGATCAACCCCGATCAACATTGTTGTTTCAGTGGAAGAAATGACCTCGAGGTTCTTCTGCAACAAAACCTTTGCCCAGATCGTCCTCATCCAGTTCGATCAGCTCATGTCATGCATCGTCCTCGTGACCACCTTAGATCGCGCATTCGCGATTTTCAAACCGATTGCGTACTTCAAGTTGAGTCCGTCTTACGCCTGGAAATTGGTTCTCTTCGTGTTTGTGCAGGCAGCGCTCTTCTACGTCTTGTCCCACATCCTCACGATGGACGACAGAGCGGAGGAGGTTTCAGCGCTCTGCTACACCTCTGACAGCGTCGACGCCACGTTCTACGACATCTTGAGGGGAATAAGAATCGCTTCGGTCTCCGTTAGTATTGCGATGTATATTCCAATCGGGATTCGACTGATTTCTGTAGGTTGTGCGTTTGCGATCCCAGGGCCATCGACGTCTTTTCAGTTTTCGAAACAACAAAGCGAAGTGAATTTCAGCAGCAGCCGCATGAAGCAGCTGAGGACCATGACAGTCACCGTTGGTGAGATCCCGAGCTGTGGCTAAGGCTTCAACTTCCTCTGTTTCAGTGATAGCCACGTCGACCGACACCATCTTCATCTTGATCCCGGACGTCGTTCTGGCGGCGAATTTGTTCGGTTTGGCGCGCCACGCGATGTTCTTCTATCTCCTGAACTTATCCAAATGCACCCTCAACGTCTTCATTTTCTCGTGGAGGTCAGATCGCTCCGGATTCTTCGCGCATTGTCCATTTTCAGGCACAGGGAGATCATCGAAGAGATTCGTTCCCGCGTCGGCCAGCTGAAGCTTCGAAAGGAAAAACGGATTAATCGAATCAGCAGCGAGGATTTAAAGCTCAGATCCAGCGAAGACGTGACCAAGTTCTAATCGTGCAAAATGCTTTGTAATGCAGCAGCTTGTTTACATTATGAGCTTTAATGCGTCCGTTGCAAGCCGTCCCATGACCACGGGAACGTTGTTTATCGCCTCGGACAGTTGCAAGGAACAGCGAAGATGACGTGGGATCTGAGCAATGCGCGTTTTAAATCTGCGGTTCGGAAATTCCCGAAATCTCCGAAAAAAAAATCAAAATTCTCGTAAATCTCTTTTGCAAACGATTTCCAAAGCCGACAATTTCAATCGCCAGATGAATAAATCAAAATGTGATCTGAAACGGACAAAACGAGGTCAATCGAGTGCCGAGAATATTACGAAAATTTTATTCATTTTAGACGAAGCGACTAGTTGGCAGGTTGAGCCAGAAGAGGAAGAACCATCATAGGATTGGTAGTTCCATGCTGGAAGACCTTCTGAGCACAAGCGTCAGTCGGCGCGGCCTTCGCAGTGACGAAAACGATCTTGTCGACTTTGCCGCTGCCGTTCTGACGCACGATGTCGACGTTGAGGTTCTGTCCGGGGTCGATGAAGGCGTAGACGGGATTCACTCGGTAGAGGTTGTTGTCAGAGCACTTCACCTTGATGGCTTGACGCTCCGTCGAAGTGTTTGACAGGGTCACCTTCTGCATGCCTCCGTTGGAAGACCATCGGAGCTCTCCGGGCTCCATCTTGAACTCCTTGCTGGGATCTGAAACCATCAGCATCACCAAACATCTTATATTCGCTTTCTTGTGTATGTAATGTGAAGACACGAGCAGTGAGGCAATTAATCATGTTATCCACAAACTACACCTTCGGAGGTTTTTTGGCGTTCATCGATCTGCTTCCTAAGATTCCGGTAAAAAGTGAGATTAGGGTACATCGTCGGCAACAATTGAACTTCCACTGGAAGCAGAACAACGGGACGACGATCTGAAAACCCCACTGCAATCCGTGTGCTACTAACCCTTGATTCCCCAAATTTGACACAACGGTACTTACCAGACTTCACAACATTGCAGTCCTTCTTTCCTTCGCAACCTTCCTTGATGCTTGGCTGGGTGGCGCACAACTTCTGGCTGCTCTACAAGAATAAGATTATTTTCGAAATCGCCATAACTAAAACTCACCTCCTCCTTCTTGGTATCGGGTGCAGTCTTCGCAGGTTCTTTCGGCTTTTGCTCCTTTGCTGGTCCCATGGATCCGACGACTGGGGCGATAGGGGGGAGTCCGGCTACGGACTTCTCCTTCTTGCTTCTGTGGGATGTGCGGGAAGACTTTCCAGACTTGCCGGATTTCGAGGATCTGCCGGACTTGGAAGATCTGGAAGATTTTCCAGAGCGCTTGGACTTTTCATGGGTCTGAATTATAGGTTTAAACAGACGCCAAATGCAAACAACTTACCTTTCCGCTCTTGCTTCCCGACGACTTTGTCTTGTTCTTCGAACGGCCGTTGGCACGTTTACCGTTAGTCGGGGCCTTCGGAGGAGGACGCTTCTTACCGCATCCGGCGAGGAGGAAGATCCCGAGCACGAAGGGGAGAACAGCTCCGAGGATCATTTGACTGTTGAGGTGGGCGAGACCCAACGAAGCCAAAATCATGGCGACGGATCAGTTTGATGCAAACTGCCTGCAGGAGTAGCGGCGGCAGGCGTATAGAGCGGTCGACCGAGTTCAACCGTTCGGCGGCCACAAACAAACCGCTGCTCTCCTCGAAACCGCCTTAAATGGACCAATTCCAGACATGTCTGTCTGATCCTGGAATGGGACAATCGAGATAAACCACGAAAGAAGAGTCGCGAGGAGGAAAGAAGCGCGAACGCAGAGTTAAATTAGGCAACGTGGCACGGAATAACGCTTCACGGGAAATATTTATAATCTACGCCGAATCCCGAATCTCAATTTTCGTGAAAACAAGTGGAGTTTTGGCATCAAGCGTAAAATGCAAATCGGACCGGCGAGCGCGCAGTATGGAGAGCACAATAAGGAATTCCATGTTTGGAAAGAGAGATTCTCCGACAGACGGAAAGTGCTTGACGAGTGAAATTGACGAGTCAAACGCCGGGTGGCGGCACTTCCACGCTGCGGCGTCCCGGACGGAAAGGCAACAAAATGGAAAGTTCTACTCGACAGTTCTTCGTCGACATTTTGCTCCCGAGGCCGATTTCCCGACTCAACCCCCGAGTCGGCACACCCCCGAGGGCATTTGTTCCGTTCTCCAAATAGCGGAAGTTTCGAAAAGCGACCAGTTTCAACGGGATGCAGACCAGACTGGCACACATTCCCGATTCCGAAGCTCCTCGGTCTAGTCGCGTGTCTGTGTCTCCGGAAACGCCGCCTCCTCCTCAAAAGCGGTCATTTCGTCGCTTTCCTTCGGCTCCGAGCGGCCTGTCGGTTCCAACGAAATGAGCTCTGTTGGCTCCACAAAAGTAAGGCGAGTGCTTCACTGCAATCAGATTCATTTTGTTTTCAGGTACTGCGCCAATGTGATTCCCCGGGTGCGATTCTGGATGCGCTTGCCCGGAAGGCTGTTCAAACTGCGGACGAGATGAATGGCGCCGAGCGCGTCGAAGTGGAGCTGACGCTGGATTTCGTAAGCGGACAACCGGAGATCCGTGATTTTCGAATCGAGTGGTGAGTCTCTCTGATGTTATAACATATCGAATCTTTCCCAGCATTCGCCACTCCGCTTCGTCTTCTCCACGTGAATCGAAGGTCATGAGAAGGTCCTCAAAGCCCGATAAAAGTGAAGTGAGTTGTTTCATCTTTAGAGTCAAGTAAATGTTGTTCTTATTAGGTCTCCAGTCAAACATCGTCGAAAAAGTCGAAGACGCCTGATAGGCTCATTTTCAACGCATTCAGCAATACTGACAGCTCCAAAGTAAGCAACGTTTTCCTTGATTACAATTGTTTGAACATGACTTCAGTTGCTTCGAGTACTTTCTTAATTTGTCGTTGGCGGTATATTTTTTAATTTCCGTGTTTAGCAAACTGCTTCAAAAGGAAGGATTGCAGACCTTGACATCGTCACGCTGAATGGACTCCAAGGATCCGAAATGGTAAGTCTGTCTTAAAAGATTTGCTTTTAAAGTTTTGTTTTAGGTATCTACGAAAATGGAGCTGAAGAAGACCGATGCGATCTCGAAGAAGATTTCCGAACCTGATATTGTCACGTTTGAGGGATTCCAGCACGTCGACAAGAATTTCAAACCTGGCTCAATCTACACCAGGGTGAATCCTGAAAACGACGTCGAATTTGAGACCGAGAACGCCCAGGACACTTCGGACCTTTTCCCCCAAGCCACAATCCACTACGTGAAGAATGAGAAATGAACTGTAATATTTACTGAATCCGGATACATGAAATGCTATTCTACAGCTTCGATTGCTCTATGGGCTGGTTGGCCATCGGGATGGTTTCTCGAAGGAAGCTGATGATGTTAGGCCACAGCTGCCGTTGTTCGACGCATTGATGATACTGGTGGCCACCTTGTGCCCAGTACGAGGGAGGCGTGTAGGCGATGCTGATATGAGGCATGTGCGGAGGGTCGATCATGTGGCCACTGTTGGGGAGGCAGATTGGGTCCACCCTTCGCCTTGGGTTCGCCCTTTTCAGTCGTTCGACAAGTTCTTTATTGACTCTTTTGTAGCAGTTGGTTCTGTCGTCTCCGCCGCTCTGATTACGAGATATTTTAGGCATTTCTGGCTAGAACTTACCACGATCATGAAAGCAACATCTTCCGGAGCTGTTTCGAGAGGAATCCGGAATCGAGCGACTTCGTCGGCTTCATTGTCCAAGATCGCGTCCCACATCGTGTTGTAATGGGCTACGTTTCCTATGTGAACCACCTGCTTAGCGTGGTCTCTCCTAAAGGGAAACGACGGGACTGATTTCCCGTTTTCGAGGACCGTGTCGAAGCCGTCGACGTGCGGTAGTCCATTCAAGGCAACGATCGATGAAATCTGGAATTTGGATATGCGTATCAGAGGCAGTTTCGAAACTCACGCCTGGGTATCGGACAACGGCCTGGTATCCAACGATTGCTCCGAAAGAGTGGCCGAGAATGGAGCATTTCGGCGAGGAGAAAGGCTGACGCAGGAGCCACTCTATCGCTTCCTGAGACCAGAAAAGTAAGTCTTGTAATAAAAACACTTGTAAGAACTTTCATGTATTCTATGTGGACGAGAGTCGCGAACTTCGGAAGATCGCGGTACCCGTAGAGTGCGAGCGCAAGAACTGCGAATCCCTTGGAGGCGAGGAGAGCGGCGCGATATTCCCTGCAGCCTCCTCCGAGGCCAAACAAGTCGATAACGGCCGGGAAACGCTGTTTCTTGTCCCCCTTCGGTTTGAAGAGCACACCGCGGATTCTTCCGACCGCGATTTCGCGTCGCTCGACATTCGGATCGAGAAGAATCTTCTGGATAGTTTGCTGGCCTGAAAAGCGATTGTTGCAAGTTAGCCAACGCGCTGAATCACCTATAAGGCGGTTTTTCCTGTCGTACGCGTGCAACTGGTAGTTGAGAACGAGTCCTTCGACGTTCCCAAGGGAGAGAACCGTTCCGAGGCGCTGTGATGGCAGCAGGCACATGCTGGAAAAGAGGCCCATTCCGTCGAGTTCTGAAAGACGTTTATTTGGTGTTCTTTAACCCTCTCGGAAGGATGAAGTACCAGTATAAGTTCCCTCGAAAGGGGACAGTTTGCCAAGGTCGAGGACGCCGTCGCTGGGAATGGCGAATTTAGCGAAGGACTGGAACTGCGCATTTGAGTGGAGGAGGCTGAAATCGGAGATTTGGAAGCTGAACAGCTGTGGAAATGCGAAGTTACGTGAGAGTGATGCGGATTTCCTCGTTTGGTGGGAGACCTGACGCGACGATTTCGAGATCCGCGTCGAGAAGAGTTGGTGTGGAGGGAGTCACTGACCACTTCATGTCCTCTGAAAAGACCTGATTGGAGTTGAGGATACAGAGAGCGAATATGCGGAGGGAGCAACAACCGAGGACCAACAAGGAGCTTCTCTCTCCCATCGACTACAACTATTGCAGACGCAACTCTAACATTATCGCATTCTAACGAGAAACACAGAATTTGTAGTCGCTTCCCGAAGCCTGAAATGTGAAATCGTGCACAAAGTTCTGATTTCCGATCAAAACTACGGAAACACACGAAATAAGAATACCGCAACAACCGTTGCTTCTTACATCTTCAAAGCCACAACTGAGTAGTTAGCGATGGCACCAGCCGTCGCATGACAGTTCAGCACAGATAACTGTCTTCTGACAGAACTGCAACAGCAGTGACTATTATCGCTTATCTCGGCAGTCGCTCGGGACAAGTTTGAAAAACCGCTTTCCTTCCTTCTCCTTTCGGAAACAATTGATTCCACATCATTAGAAATGCGAATCCTCAAGAGTTTGAACCCAAAATGATTCTAATTGGATCAGAAGTAACATTTGTTATCCCAGAGTGCTGCAGACACTTACATCATACGCCGGAATTGCACTTATGACTTATCTAATTGAAAGCCCGAATTCGGCTTGCAAAAATCAAAAGATCACAAAAAGAATTCCAGTTTTTGTATTTCCATTCACATCTCCAGCGGTTTCTTTAAAATTGAAGAATACGGGAAAGCTGCAACAGGAGCATCTCGACTGCACGACGTTCGACGTTTGGTTCGACGACAAATGAAAACCGTTCGTCTTTCGTGGTCAAGCGTGCTCGTCATCAAGAGCCCACAAAGACTGATTTAACCCTTATCAGTATTCGAGTACGATAAGAAACTTTTCGGCCCGGTTTACGGCTGTCTTTAAACGCTCTTAGGGACCAGCTGACGCTTCCATGTGCGTTTTTACCCATCGTCTGGGTTTCGCAGTCTGCGAAGCAAAGGAGAGAAGTTCCTGAATCGTTTATGGCCAACGAAGGATGTGTTTGATGTAGAAACAAAGACGTTTGATTGGAGAGTTTTTTGTGTGCAAGAACGGAGGTGAAGTTCGAAGTTCCTCGTTGATCAGTTCCAAGGACCAAACTCTGAAGTTTCGAAAACCTTTCGGTTCCATTCAAATCTCCATTTTCTCCCATCCACTAGTTCTCTTTGATTTGTGGACGTGAGCAACTTGATCAGTGGCCAACACCCGTAAAGCGATCTCAAACTCACGTGGCTTTAGCCGAGACACCATAAACGGGCGGTCAGTGATAAGAGCACATTCTTCATAGCTCTCCAAAAGGTGCTGAACCAGTTCCAAGGTAGTCGTGACGCAGTGTTAGCGATAAACCCGAACAAGATACCGTATCCCTTGAAGCTAGTTTCAAAGTTCGAACAAATAGGTCTCGATAGCTGAAAAACGACCTCAGCATTTTATCTCGTTGGCATGTTTCTAAGAGAGTTTAGCAAGTCATCCCCGTTTCAAAGATTACGAACGTTTCAAGGCGAGCCAATCAATCAGCCTCCAGCACAACAACAGTTCTCCCAAGTCTCCTCTCACTGCGTCACCTTCTCGTCGACCCTTCGGCTACCCAAACTTTGTAGTTTCTTCGACTCTCTATTACCACATATTGTGAAAGTTTAGTTCTTCCTTGTTTAGCGCTCTTTCTCGTCCCGAACTCTGAAACGCAGATGCCATGTACACTCCACTTGGATCGCCGTTCGGTCTCCGATCGATCACTTCCTGGTCGCCGACGCCTGCACGATAATCTTGCCGCTCGATCTGAGGCGACCTTGGAAAAGTGCGCGCAAACAAGCCAAAGTCGCTTGTTTCCAAGAGGTCCCGCCAAGAAGAACGAGTGCGCGAATTTCGAAATCCGATCGGCGATTTTGTCGCGCGAATCGATGCGGCGACGCGGCGAGTCGCGCTTCGTCCCCGATCGGACGGAGATCCTCTGAGAAGCCGCCTTCGATTCCCTGTCGGCACATACTTGAGATCGGCTTTGGATTTGATGTTTTGTTATTTGACGGTCCGAGCTCCGAGGAGTGCTTCAGAATTATTGAAACACCTGAGAATTCCGAGAAAGAGGCTTGCCGTAACTGGTAATCTCAGCCTTTGAAATGTTGAAACCTAGGATATTCGCTGAGGCCAGTTAGGAATTAAGCTTTTAGTAATTTTACTGTTAGTGCTTAGAATACTTTCCCTTTTGTCCACCAGCCTCGTTTATTTGAATGTCGCTCTTCAAGTTCTCGTGCATAGCAGAGCCAATACGTTTCCCGTGTTTCCTTCACAAACCACCTCCACCAGCTCTCCATGCGCAATAATTGCCTCGACCCGTAATTCCATCTCGATTCCGTGAGTCACCTTCTTGTTTGCTTTCAGGCCCGCTCTGCGCTCGATCGGCGGCTGCAGCCTCATCTCCCCGATTCTCCTCCGATTCGTGCCTTCGCCCGTCCCCGATGTGGCCAGAACTCCCGGACCCCGTCCTCGAGAGGATTCTCTCGCTGCTGCCCCTTAAGGAGCGAGTCCGCGTGGCTTCCGGACTCTGCAAACGATACCAGAAGATCGCGAAGCAGTCCGTCCGCTCGGTTGCCTTCTTCCGCGAACACCTCGACGCGCTCTCCGACGAGCAACTCGCGCAGTTCCTGAAGCAATACGCGGGCCAGATCGACCACGCGAATCTCGATCTTTACCGCGCCGTCAGCCAAACGTCACAGGGAGGATGGCGCCAGAGCATCGAGTCCATGAGCCTGATTTGCCGAAACCTGAGGACTCTCGATGTCCTCGTTTGTGACAGGCACAAACTAAGAGACACCGATGTGATCAAGGTTGGTTCGGAGCCTTAGATAGCGAATGCATGGATTGATTTCAGATATTCAAGAACTGTCCGAAGCTAAGAACTTTGAGGATGGACGCTCAGTTCCTTACTGGGTACTGCTTCATGGTAGCGTTTCCTAGTATTGATCTGATCAAACCACGCATTTTCAGCATGCCCCGAGCGGCATTACGCGTCTTGAACTGGAGATGTGCTTCCGTTTCTCGGCTCAGGCATTCCAATGCATCATCAACCTCAAGAAGCTGAAACATCTTTACGTGAGCCAACTGCTCCTCCTCAGCGACCAGGTTGTCGGCGAGATAGCGAAGAAACTCACAGGCCTCTCCAGTCTTTCCATCGTTTCCCATCCCGATTCGAAATACGATTGTAATTTAACCCACGTCGTCCTGATAACCTCCACTTCGTTTCAGCTCTCTCCGGTCCCGGCCTCTCACAGCTCCGCCACCTGAAAAAACTCAAGGTGCTCTGCCTCGAGGGACTTCCGGCCGTGACCGACAACTTCCTGAAATTGCTCTCCAACGTCGAGTCTTCTCCGATGGCCAAATCGATCACCGACCTCTCTCTCGCCTACTGTTACAACCTCTCCTCGTAGATTATTCTTTCTTAGATCTTCACTGAATGCTCTTATTTCAGAGATGGAATCGGCAAGCTGGCTCAACTCCCGCAACTCGCGCGCCTCAACCTCGACGGAGTCCTCAAACGCGACATCTCCAGCGGCCTCTCAAATCTCGCAAGCCGCGGTCGACTCCAGAAGCTGCTGCTCGCGGACGGCGTCCAGATCTCTCCCGGCCTTCTTCTCGAGATCGTCCAGGAGAACAAGAATCTCTGCTTTGTCGACATTTCCGAGTCGAAATCCAATTTAAACGCCGATTTTGCGCGGGAACTTCTCGCAACTTGCAATGGCGCCGACAGGAAGCCGCTCTACATCCTGTCGGACAAACACGAGCCGTGGAGCCGCGTGAAGAGGGGCGAAGGAAGGTCGATGGTCTCCGTGTATCACCTTCACCGCAACTATTTGAAGTGGTTTCTTTCAGTTTATTTTCCGATTTTTATCTTTTGTTTCAGCGGCAAGATTCCTCAGAACTCGCTCCTTTCGGACGACTCAACTCTACCTTCTGGGGTCATCGTCCCCATCCTCCGCCGCGGAAATCTTTATCGGAAGCTCTGGGCGCCGCTTGGCCCCTCGAATGAGCCGCGTCTTAAGGTACAGCCAGGACCTCTCGAGAACGTAAGAAACCCTCCAATAACAGCATTCTCACGTCATTATAATCCTTTCAGGGAACCACCCGTAAACGCGATTGGTATCCTCCCGCTGTTTCCGCGAAGAAGCTGAAAAAGGTTTGGAGGTTTGGTCGTTGAATCTTAAGCAATCCGTTCCACTTCAGGCAGCAAGACGCGAGGCGTATCAGCAGCACTCAAACCATGGGAATCCTGGTAGCAAATCACCTCCCGTCGTTGACATTGGCTCCATAAGCGATTTCCCCTCTTTAGGGGGTGAGGAGAAGAGTGCGTCGAAGGACCAAACGGTCCCTGTGGTCGACGAGAACAACGATCCGAAGTCGCTTGAAAATTCGTTTTCCGAGGAGCTTATGACAACCATCTGTGGCGACAAGGCCACTTTCGGCGACCGTTTCATGGCCGAGCTCCCGCCGCTGTACGAGTTCGAACCCTTGGATCGGATAAGCCCGACGATGAACGGGAACTCCATTTCCGACGACCAGATCTCACGGATCTTCTCGAACGGATTTCTAAAACACTAACCCTTCGCTTATCAAAAGCGACCAAAAGTGCCGCTGGCCCTGTTTAGGGTCTTGTACATAACCGAAACCGTTTTAACTCGATTGTTAAGTTATTCGTCCGCTCATGTTATTTGTTGTCTCTGCCATGCTGGGAATTTCGATGCCAAATACTGGATTGCTTATTTAAGCCTCGATCGAGAGAACTCACACTCAAAGGATATCCGCTACGGAAGGTTGCAAGGGCAGCAGAGCCAGAGATTGTGAAAAATGAGATATCCCCACTGATAGGAAAAGTTAACCCCTCCAGCCTCGTTTGATCCGCGGACTTGAAAACATCAGCTTTCTTCGAACCCTGTGCGCTTGTAATTAATCCCAGTTTCCGGAAAAGTGGATTAAGAAGCGAGGGAGTTGGTGGCCCGATCGGGATTCTTTGTCGCTGCTGGGCTTCCGAGATATTCGGATGATGTCACCCACGCTGGGCTATTTTCGGGTAATTTGTTTACTATTCCGTGCCCAGGCGATTGACGTGGGTTTTGGCCCTTGAGCTTTGAGTGGGAACGTAATTAGTGTAAATCAGAGTGGCTGTTTTGGAGTCAGGAGCCCACACTCAATCTCTCAATGAAGCTCCTTTGACGTCTCTTGGCTTAATTTGAGATTCTGGAAAATATGAAAATTGGTTCCTGGTGTCTGGTTCCTGGAGGGTCGATCATCGGTCACGCGAATCCCGTCTGCCCCCACGTCTTCCTTATCCCTCCGAATCCCAGAGATCCTCTTGCACCTCAAAATAAATTCCTTAAATAGCGTTACACGTGGGCCGCGGCTCTCTTTCTGTTCCCCGTTGGGATAATCCCGACTACGTCAAAGTTTCAAATCGTTTCGTCAAAATCTGCGTCACGCGCGTTTCACTGATCTCTTAAATAATTAAGAATCTGCGCATTCCGAATTCTGAAGACCAGAAAAAGTCTGTTTTGGCAGAATCGCTTGTTTTTCGACTCTATGCTTTGTGCTCTGCTGGAACGACGCCCCGAGGGTAGCTTTTTTGGTTTCCTCGACCTCTTGCATTTTGGATGCCGCGGAGGGTTCCATTAATTGTCTTCTGAATAACTAATATTTCCTAATTGCTACTTCATAGCTTCTTTGCTGAGCGTTTGTGCTCTTTGCGGCTCTCCCCTCTCTGGCTACCGTAGCAACCTTCACTTTTCATCAACATATCACATTACAAAAACGAAAATTTCAACTTCGAAATCCGAATAAATTAATTAAGCGCTAAAAGTGGGTTCTTCCTCTTCTCTGACCCACTCTGGTACCACCTGATTGTCGACCAAATCGCCGAGTTTTATCGCGATTCTCCGGAGGACTGAGAAGCAACAGCGGCTTAATTAAGCCCTATTCGCCAGGTGAACAACAGATATTAGTGCCGCCTTTCAAAGATCACCTGGGTTTCGAAAGTTCTCCCCAGGGTGATCGCCCGAGACTCCGAAGAGTTCCTCCGTCGTGACCCTGTAGTTACACAATATTTCCAGGAACGCGAAAAGTGGATTTTTTGTCGATCGTTCAGGAATTCTTTTGTGCTTTGTCCTCCGGAATTAAGTGGGTCCGGTGTTTATGCCAACTTTTGTTTCTGAGTGCAATTGAAACGGAAAAACAAAGAAAGTTATTTTCTGAAGACTCGAGAGAATTTGACGCCGTTGAGCGTGTTTTGTTCAGTTCCATTAGACGACTTCAAAGCGCGACGAATTCAAGAATTCGCCTTTTGTGCGCGTTTCTGCCGTGGAAGGAATCCGCCTCAAGAATGGTGGGAACGAATCAAGACTGTCTTAGTTTGTTTCCAGAATTCAGTCCGCTTCCGGAGTTATTCCTGTGCGTGGAGTGTACGCCTTACCTTATTAACAATCAGAGTTATTCTGAAACTCGATCATATTTGTCCCAAACACAAAATTAGTCTAAACTTTATAAGCGCAGTTCCGACTCAAGAACACAGATTCGCGACCTTCACCACTTCCACTAATCTCCGCTTCGCTAAGGTTTCGAAGCCATACGAATAATGGAGTCGTGGGAGGGATCTGCTCACGGATGTCATCTCTTGATCTCCGAGAGGTCAAGCCGTCTTAAATCAAGAAGCCGGCCTCTTTTTATAATTAGTTCAAAGCGCGCCGCGGCGTGCTGAGTTCTCTTTCAGTGCACTTAGATTGTTCTGCGATCCTTCTTAGAATCGAAACCGTCCTACGCCGTTTCAAATAAATCTGACGGCTTCAGCACTCTTCGCAAGTATTCTCAATCAGTTCCCTTTTCTTCCGACTTCTAATCACCCAATTCCACAAATTCCTCTCAGCAGTTACTCTCTAATTTCGTCCGAATTCCTCGAATCTTCTCTTCTCCGGTTTTTCCTCCAATCGCCCTCTTCCGCCATTAGTAATCGCAACAAACTCTCAATAAGATTTCCTCTTCTCCGCCACAAGTGACCCACGTCTTCTTACCGCTACTCTTGTTACTCATTGGCGCGAATCCAATTATTCCAGGTAAACGCGATTACCCCCATCCGCCTGACAACACCCGCTTTCTTCCACCGCCTGCTTTCCTTCGCTCGTTTCAATCGTTGGCCTATTTTCAGGATCCATGGCTTCCGTCTCTGTTCTGGCACTTCTTCTCATCGTCTCCTTAGCTACCGTATCCGCCTACTACGCCAGCTGGTACGAAGTTGCCCAGGGTCGTTCCCACGCTATTGGCGTAAGTCTCTCAGTTCCCTCTTATCCTACCGTATCCCTGCCATTTCAGTCTCCACGAAACCCGTTGACAATCGAAGATATGATGAGCGGAATCAAGTTCCGGAGGAGCACCGCGGCGCAGCAGCCCCTCGACGCCGCGCAGAAGAGGTTTCATGTGAAGTACGTCCGCGGACTCAACCGGCAGCCCGCGCTGATGCGCCAGCGACTTTACGGTGAATGAAGACAACGGAGGTTCGTAGATTGGTTAAGAATGCACAAAACTGCGCAGATTTGATGTGGACGGCGGTCGGAATAAAGTGGTGTGGTCTTGCTGGTTGTTGGGCTAACCAAATTCAAGATTTGGAGCTGGCGGTCGATCCTTGGTCTCTAGGTTCATTGAAGCCACTTCCAGACTAATTCTCTCTCAGTGCAATGTTCTTATTGAAAAATGAGTCAATGACGATGTTTGACCCGAATGACGTCCAGCGACGAACGCGAGATAAACAAGCCTTGGAGAATTCCATTTTTGGCAAAATTCTGTTTAGGTCTTTGTTAAAAGGTCGCCACGTACGGAGAAACAAAACAGATCATTTGATTGCAGAGTTTTAAGATATTCTTAGTACAGATTAAATCGAGAAGATTCTGATGCCAGTTCCATGGCCACCGAGTTAGTCTTATGAATAGAGGCTTCAAAATTACAGCTACTAATACTATGGTAAAGGGAAGATCTGACTCCCAGAAATGTCATTTCCAGATTCCCCTTCGAAAAAAACTAGTTGAAAAATAGGAAAAAGCTCTTCTGAGAACCTCTCATCCGGAGGTACATGCTCTCTTGTCTGCACCGTAGCTGCACCCGAAGCCCTTCTTCGCCTTTCTCGTGTTGACCTGAACCACCGCTTTCGTCTTTCCACCGAAGGCGGAAACATCTCGCGAACTTCGATTCTGTTTATGTGTTTTCGGTCAAAGTGACATACGCAATGACGGAAATGGCCAATTATCGGTGGACAGCTGAAGTGCGACGCAATAAACAAGCAAGAAAAGCCGAAGATTTCCCGAATCGTTGCTGTTTGCAAGGCTGAAGAGCACATGCCGCTGAGTTCCGAAACCCGAGAACCAGACGGCGACTTCAACGAGCTTTGACGGCTCTTGCAAAATTTGCTTCTTACGTCGGTGTTACTGTAGACGCGGATTGTGAAATTTGCAGATTTGGCTTCCGTCGTACGTGGGAATCCGCCTAAAAGAACTTAGGAAGATAATTCTTCGTTTGGATGATCGTCGTTTGACGTCAGCGATGACACCAGCGCCCAAACGAGCCAAACAAGCGATTATGTCCTTCTCAAAAAACTGGCAAAATGTTCTCGTCGAGAAATTCCAAAACACATCATTTAGATATTCGAAGGATGACCGACCTCTCAAATGGCGAATTCTAATTTCTTATTCCAAGAGTACAAATAATTCACGCGGGAAACTTCTGCAAAAGGTCGACCTTTCGTAAAGTCTTCTACGATCTTCCCCTCAGAATCTCGTCTTCGCTCTGGCTCAAGGTCGTCCACTCTCCAGTTTTGCTGTTTTTGGCGCAGTCAAGCGCATTCCGTAACCTCCACTGCCCTCATTACATAACTCCGGAGGCTTCAAAGACCCGAAACAACAAAAGCGGTACATGTCCGCTTTGAAACAAGGTTGCTTGATTAGAGTGATTAGAGGAATCAGCTGTTTTGTAGTGCTTTGTAGCGTATCTTTGTTTTTTTCGCTTTTGTCTTCGCAAACAATCATTCAGCGCTTTGGAAGTGCCTTCGTCATTTACGAGTGTGACCCTAGCTTCTGGTTTCCAGCCGGTCCTGATCACTCTGAAATTGTGCCCTAAAGTGCTTTTTAGATTCCATAAAATTAGCAAACATTGGTTGGAATTTGCGCCCAAACCCTGAAATCCCAAGTGAATCAAATCGTGATATTTTCGAGCGATAAGGGGAGCCAATCAGCGTGGGGGCGTCACGAACCCCTTTTTGAATTCGACATGTTTTCTACAGAGGCCCCGTAGAGATCCGCAGTCGGTCCAGAGTCAATGTGGTGCCTCATGTGGCAATTTAGTTTCCTTTCAACGCAGTCTGTTTACAAGCTTTCGAATTTTGGCGCATTTCGCGTGTTGTTATGAAATATAATGAACGGGCCAATTCGGAGTTTGCGCCGCCCTCGGATTCCGCCGAGGAACTGGCGGATGATGGAGTTGTCGGGACTTTTGGGGCTTTTGTGGCTCGTGAGCGGCGGTGGCCATAATTTGGAATTCTGTTGGTTCACCGAATTCTCTCAGACCCGCTAGAAACTCAAAGCATTCTTTGAATCCCGAGAATCGGGATTGCTCTTTTCATGTGCACTCCCAGATGTACTTTCCGAAAGGTCTCCACTTAAACATTTAACGCTCCGTAGCTACGTCTTGCAAGTCGCTTGTTTTTCGGAATCTAAGCTCCGCCGCGTCACTCTCTAGTTACTTTCACCGGACTTTGGGGTTTTCTGGTTCTGTCCCAGAAGCACTTTTCGCGTGTTTTTCAGCAACTCTATTATTCTCAAATTTCCGGTCATCGAAAATGTGTAAATCATGACGTTTCTGGAAATTGGATGCGCGAGAGTCTGCGCTACGTTAGATTGTGACTAATTGATGTCCGAAGAAGGCGTTTTCGCAGGCCATTTAGCGTCTGTGCCCTAATAGCGCCTTTTCATTAGACTCGTGCTGCCTCGAAATTTACGTTTATTTCTTGCCCCGCAGAGGACTTTCTGGGCGATGAGCATGTATTAAGTGTCCCAAACGTGATCCACCATTCTCTTCTTTCTCGCCCACCTCCTAATTCTTTCGATTCCAGGTTCCACCGATCCAGATGCGCTTTTTCGCCTTGCTCCTCTCGCTCGCCGTCGTTCTGGTCATCGCTACCAGCCCCGTTTCCGCCTATCGCGATCCTTTCCTCCGCTTCTACGATCTGATGGCGACGAAGATGCCGGCGCCCTCTGGCTCCAAAATGGGCGAGAACTACCGGAAGTCCTCCATCTGCAACTGGAACCTCCAGTCGCGCTACGGTTTCAGAACGGTCGACTGCTGAGAGAGGATTCCAGAGGCTCCGTGTGCGATTTTGAACTCGCGTTTGTGTTCATTCGTTCAGAGTTGTAGTTTAATCGCTTTCGATGACGGAAACAAATAAATGGATCTAAACTCTGCCAGAGAGTCGCAAACAAACAATATAATATCGTGGAAATCTTGGGTCGCAATCGTCGTGTTCACAGATCCCCGAACACATATCGTACCATAGAAACAAACTTCCGCGCCTAAACACTTTTATGAAACATAGAATCTTCGAAAGTCGAATCACCTGATGCTGGTCTTCGAACGGGATACTCGAGATCATTCCTCGCGAGATCCGGTCCAATTCTCTGCGATTGTCGCTCCTCGCGAGTTCCTCGATGTGCGCCTTCTGCTCCAAAGTCAACGCGCTGAGCGCCTCGATAAGCGAAAGTGGAGGGCCGTATTCTTCGATGAGTCGAAGAGCCTGGCTTCTCAGCTAGAATGAGGGGTTAGGTCGACACAGAGCACACGCAACAACTCACTTTGGGCTGAAGTTGCATAGCTTGATTGTACACGAAATTGTAGATTTCCGTGAAGTTCCAGTGGTAGGCGCCATCGATGACTTCGTCGATGTCATTCTGTGTCAGATTCATCGCTTCGATGATTTCCACGATCTTCGCCACGTCCGCGCCATCTGAAAAAACGTAAAATGCGAAATAGGAGAATCCCGACCCACCAAGCGCATAAGGTCTTCCCGTCCATCCTGTGAATCGAATCGGGTTCCATCCATTTCCCATAGGAAACGGTCCGAAACCTCCAGCAAATGGGGTGGACCCGAAAGGGGCAGCCCCAAACGGCCACGGACCCATCGGAGGGCCTCCGAAAAAATTGGATCCATAGAACGCAGGAGGCCCGAAGAAGTCGGATCTTCCCGAATACGGCGCATTCCCGTAAAATCCTGGAAACCTAGTGAAAGAAGCAAAAAGAGGCGCACAAACCATAGGGAAACGATTCCACAACTGCGCAGAAAGCGAAAATAAAAATTGATTTCTGCATTTCGCGATTAGCGAAGGACGAGAGTCGTTGATCGGGTGTTAGGGAGTGAGGAGAGGAGACGGGAACGACCGGAGCGGCGACCTCCAAGCGCGCTAATGGGATTTGCATATTCCGAAAAGCGTTTTAGAGCGCTGGGAAGCACAGTGGCGGCAGCGGAAACAGGTGGCAGAGGGTGGCAGGTACTGCGTGCAGATACGCGATCTAAGGAACCTCAGACGAGAAGCAGTTGCCTCAAAATGGAGAGTGCCTGGGGTCAGAGCGTCACGAAGATTCTGCTCTTTTTCAAGTTCATCCTTTGAGGAAGCGTTTAAACAAAAATCGAACTTCCGATTTTTTGTCAGCAAACGCGTAATCTCGTTGTGGCCATGAAGTCGAACGATGGCTCTTTGGCTCTACGGGGCCAGATTCATTCCGAGGTCATTTGATCTTAGCAGTTTGGCGATTGTACCTACAAATCTCAAGTTTTCGTCTCGAACGCACGATGCCAGAAAGGTTTATCGTGATCAGAGCTCGTTACAGTAATCCATTCAAAACGCCGTTAGAGTCCCGACTGCACTACCGCTGAATTTGAAGGAGACCTTCTTCACGCAAGCGGCGATTCCGTTGCGGATTTCCTTGTGCCTTAAATCACAGTTTCAAGAGATCTTCCAAACACGCAAACCTCAGGATATAGATCACCACATTCAAGGAACACTTCGTCATTGTCATCAGGTAGAAAAAGATCGCGTGTTTCTCCAAGCCGAACACGTTCGAGGCCAGAACGAAGTCCGGGATAAGGATGAACACCGTGTCCGTCGCTGTCGCTAACGCGATTGTGACCGTCGACTTCTTCAATTGCCTCAATCGCGTCTTCAACACTTGGCTTCTCGTTTCCGTGAGCTAAAAGTGGAACCGATTACATTTTCCGGGAATTCGTGCTTCCAATGAACAATTTCACTATTACGGGAACGTAGAGCATGAAGCTAATCGCTACGCAGCCGATCCTGACCACCTGAAGGATTTTGTAGAAGTCGCGGTCAGCGCTCTCGTAGGTGAAACAGAGCATGGAGACCTCGGTTTCGATGTCGTTCAGGGTGGCGAGGAAACTGAGGAGGTAGAGGAAAATGGCTTGGAGGAAGATAAAACCGATGACGACGAAAGAATAGTTGGGAGAGAGTTTGAAGTAGATGATCGGCTTGAACACGGCGGCTACGCGATCCAGCGCGTTTGTGAGGACGATGCAGGACATCATTTGGTCGTTAAGAATGGAGAGAATCTGGGAGAAGCGCGTGTTGCAGAAGAGCCTGGAGACCAGGAATTCTTCTGAACTCTCGAGGTCTGCACTGTTCCGCAGTATTACCCACCTTTGTTCTCCACGAGCACGTCAAGGCGGTAGATTCCGATGAGGATGTAGTTGACCCCGCAAACGGCGTCCGCCAGGCAGAACCCGAGGATCATCACGAACTCTTTCCTCGTCCGAAGACTTTTCTGCTTCAGAACGACCATCATTACGGGAATATTCAGAGCCAGGGCGACGGATCCGAGGAGGAGATACAAGTTTGTGGCTACGCGGAGCACGAAAGGATCCGGCAACACCACCATTGTTCCTGAATAAAGAAGAGAGGAGGAACAAATGAAATTTGAGTTATATGCGTTTCAAGCCTGCATTTGAAGAGAATTTACTGCCAGGGAAATGTATAATTTTGCAGTACGAGCAGCGTTGTTAAGCAGACCAAGCATGGCTAAGGATTCTAAGAATGTTAGTTACAAGAACAGCGCGTAAATAACACGTGCTAGATGCTTGGAAAACTGATAGATGCAGGGGCGAAAGAAGCAGAGCTTTGAATCCTATAAATAAAGAGAAATCCTTTCCGATTCAAGATTTCAGCGAAACAGCAAAATCTTTAGCCTTTTTCGTCAAAGGAAATCGTGCGTGAAATCAAGCACTTGAATGGGAACCCTTAAACGACGATTCGATATAACCTTGGAAGAGAAGACGAAGTCAAAACGGAAGCTTTTTATTTAACTTCGACGTAATGAAGCCATCCACAAGGTTCTGTTTCACTTCTTTCCTTCGGGGACGACGGCTTTCTTTTCTTCATTGCTGTTTTCTTTCTGCTTCTAAATGATTTAACTACAATAAAACCTAACACTGTCAACGAACCTTTGGATCCTCAGCCGCGGTGCTTGGTTTGCTTGCATCCGTTGGCGAATTCTGAAAATGAAACAATTAATCACTCTAATTTCGCTATGAACAAGCTTATAGGCAATCAAATGAAGACAGATTCGCCTCGTAGTTCTTAAAAAAGAAAAATTTACCTTTTTGTGTTTGCAAATATCCAAATGATCCGTACCGGCAACGTCCAAATGCAAGTTGATTTCTTTGTGGCTTCGGGTCGCAGTTCTCCGTGCGTAGTAGCATACGCTGCAGCAGAAGCAGGCGTAACAGCTCACGAGCACAGCGATTCTAAACGAAATACATAAATCGGATCCAGCCAAACGACGACTTACACAAAAAAGAATGCTAGGTAAATGAGAAGCGTCAAAATGTTGCTCACGACTGACTCGATGACTTTCTCATCCAAAATGTGGTTTCTGGAAGGGATTAAGTATTAAACACGACTTCTGCATGCGTTTTCACTTACGGTTCAATTATAACAATCGGGTTTTCTGCATTCTTCCACTTGGTTCCATCCTGCGAACTGAAATCGACACATTTTATTGAACCGACTTCCACGACGGCGCGCAAACCTGAGATCGGGTGAGTCGTGCTCACTGGAAGCGGAGAGCGGCGGAAAAATCGCGGAGAGGAGCGCAATCGAAACGAAGCAAGCGAACGCGGACATTTCGAGAAGCAACCGATCGCCAGACCTCGAAGCTACCCAAATAACACACAAGCTCGAGACGGTGAATGTCTGAACAAAGTCGACAGACTTGTCTCACTTCGGATCATTCTGGAATCTACGGAACTTCGAAGCGGTCGGAACGGCAACATTCGGACCGATTGATCCTCTACAAACGAAGAAGCCGAAATAGCGCAATTATAAATCCTTTTAGAGACTTTCGGCCGCGTGGATTACGGTAATAGCAATCAGAATCGCGGGATTGTCACTTCATCCCGTATACGATTCGTTTAAACGAAAGAAATAGGTGGTACACAAGAAGGAACATAACCAAGAAATCTCAATCTGACCAGAATCTCAACATTTATTATTTAACTCTAACCCGTCATCTGGAGCAGCATGAATATAATGATTCCAGTGCATACGCCCAGTACGAACGACGCGCTTATCTCCAAAGACCTCTTCTCCGTGATGTTGCTGTAATGCTCCAAGTCGCTCGCTTGGTGCTGCAACCTCTTCTCAATGAGGAAACAGTTTCTCTTCTGCGCTGACGCGTCTTCTTCTGCAATTTTTTGGTTTTCCGTCGTCTTCATCAGTTTCTCTTCCAGGAGGGCAATTTTCTCCTTGTACCGAGATCCTTGTGCTCGCCTCGACTCCTTGAGTTCTTCCACGGAGGTCCTCCACTTCTCTGCAACGGTTTCCAAGCTTCGGATTTGAGCGTTCAAATTGCAAACAATTTCTTCGTGCGTTTGGTTCAAAGACCTGGAAAATTCGTAGGATCATAACAGTTTACGGATCCGACAGTCTTACCTCATTTCGTCCGCCTGACGCATTCTGAAATTGTACTCGCTCATGCGGATGGAATCCTTCAGCCGCTTATTCTCCATTTTCAGATTCTCTCCTAACGCCTCGAGTGTTCCGTTGACCACCTCTACATTCCTCAACTCGTCCTCAAGCTTCAACTTCTCAGCCCTGACCTCCTCGATTATTTGCCGAGAGCTCATTCCTTCGCTTACGTGGCCATCGGTGTACACGTAGTTGAAGGTTTCTTCTGTGGCACTCGACAACTCCATTTGCAGAGTAGCGATTTGGTCGTCTTTCCTCTGCAGCTCAATCCGAAGGTTCTCCACGACCTTCGCCTGCTTCTCTTTGACAATGTTCTCCCTGAACTGCCTTATGACATCATCAAGCTTGGGATCAAAAGACTTGTTCATGGCCTGAAGTTCGTCCACAGCCTTACTGTATACATTTTCAGTTACGCTCGGGGCACCCAACAGCCAGTCGAAGAGCTTCTGATACATCGTCTCCAGACGATGTTTGAAATGGCCCTCTTTATCAGCCACCAGGACGCCCGTGATCATTCCGTTGACGGCGATGTCTATTCCAGTAAAAGCGGCTTCGTCGAATGCTCTTAAAGCCTGAGTGATTCGAGAAGCGTCGTTCGTGGAGAGATCACTCAAGATCTGAATCCACTTCTCGTTGTTAGGGATCATTGTTGAACTGTAATAAACCAACGTCATTATTGCCGAGAAATACCTCGTTGTGGGATGATGCAATGCGTAAAGGAATCACGGGCATTGTTAATTCATCCACTCTTACAACCAATGCCCATACCATCAATCAGCCTTCTCGAAGAAGAATCAAAACAAAGCACATAAAGTAGAATGTTCATCACCTCCAACCAGTCGCGGTCTCCCGTTAACATGTCTTTGTTGGGGAGCTACGCGACAATCGACATCTGGGTCTTTTCGCAGTCCGGCTCTTCTTCGTGTTTCTTCTTTTCTCCACCAACGGCGTTCTTCTTCGCTTTATCACCCTAGAAGCAAAAAATAGATAACACGAAGTAGTCCATCCGACTTGCCATTTCCCACTCAAACGGCTCTTCAAAATCGATTTCTTCGTCTTTGGCTGCCTGATCCAGCAGATCGCGCATCATCTTGTAATCCGGCTTCTCGTGGACCCCAATGCCGTCGATTATCTTTATAATTTCATCGAACTGCGCCGGCATTTGCGATAACGCTTCTTTGGGTGGATTCCGGAAAAATTCTTCCTTCAAGTCGCAAATTTTATGGCGGTCATGTTCCCGAGCCCACGGGAGCTTGCTTGGTGCGAAGATGTCGACGCACTGAAAATTCAAGTTTACCAATCTGTAATCATCTCCGGTTCCGTCAGGGTCAAAACAGCGCAAACGACGCTTCACTTCCAGCTCCTAACAAAGCAACACTTAACGTATAACTCACCGAATAAAGCCACGACTCCAGATCGTCCCTCCTGGTTTGCACATTCCCCAGATGGCTCGTTCTCGGAGCGTACAGTTGAGTTCCAATGAAGTCGTATTTCGAAGTCAGCGGTCCTTTTTCCTTGTCGTCAATGACCCTGACGACCATTCCCAAGTCTACCAAATACACCTTGCGCCGCTCTTCATTCAATCCGATCGAATAGTTCTCCGGTTTTATATCTCTAAAATCATAGAAATGTACAGGGTTCAACAATATTATTCGCACCTGTGCACGAAACCGCAACTATGCAAATCAACGATTCCTTCGAAGCATTCGATGCAGAGTCGAAGCGCAGTTCCGTAGCTTAAATGAGTGTATGAGAAAAGTATTATCTCGCGAAACCCACCAGATTTCGTATTTGACTATCAGATCTTCAACCGATGGTCCAACGAGCGACATAAGAAAGAACTTCAGGTTCTCGACCGATCCCGATCCGAAGAAGGAAAGAAGTCGTGCGCCGTGGCCAGGATTGGACTTCTTCGCCTTGCTTATTTTGTCGTACGCCTTCACTTCCATCTTCATGCGACTCGCCGATCCCTCACGATCGTACTCGGTCTTCATGGCGTAGCGGCACATCTTCTGGTCTTCGACAAGATATACATCGCCGAATCCACCAGATCCGAGGAGTTTCAGCACGGTCACTTGCAAGTCTTTAACCGTGAACTTCAAGCCGGTGGCGAGTTTCTTGTCGCTGTTGAAGCGCAGTTTCTCTTGCGGCGGCGTCCGCTTCGGAGAATTCTAAAAACAAGGAAAATGAAATTCGGAGAAAATCTTCTGAAACCATACAACTACCGGCGAAGGAGTGGGAGGAGGTGGTGGAGGTGGTAAAAGCGATGCGGGAGGAGGCGGCGGAGGGTGGATTATCCGCGCGATGCCGTTCTTCCTGCGCCTGGACTGCTTCCTCGACCTGTCCTTCCTCTTCTCCGCGTCTCGATCCCTCTTCTTCTCCTTTTCCTTGACGTCTTCTCCGCTTCGCGAGTCATTATTCGACTTCTTGCTGAGCCTCTTTCCTGAAATTCGCCATTTGAAAACTCTTTTCCGGAATTAATCGCGGTGGTAAAATTCGGAAGTTCGATCAAGAATCGATCGTTCGCTCACCTCTGTTTCTCTGGCGGACAGAGTTGCGTCTCCGGTTGGATTTGTCGTCAGACTTTGAACGCTCTTTCCGGGACCGATCCTTTCGCTTAGAATCGATCCTCGGTGGCCCACTGCTCCGCTTCTTCATCGCCGAGCAGCATTTCTGTTCACCACCTTTCAGATCACTCGTTTTGCGTCTCTTGCTGACTGGCATCCTGGCTTCCGGGAGAACCGTCCGGACCCGCCAGTCGCTCGAAGCTTCAAATGGAGAAGTGCCCGTTGGGGCCGGTCGGCTCTTATGAGGACTTCGCGGAGCTGAGTCTAGACTCGCGTCTGTTCTAAAAAGACGACCTAATCAACTGAAGGAGTGATGGTGATAACCAGAACGTAGAGAGCGACATTAAGAGTCGAATCCGGATCCGGTCTCGAATTGGGAAGCATTTGCAGAAGGATCGAGGATCGCCGAATGGAGGTGGTCGGTTGTCAAGAGCGATCTTTGCATTTCAAGTGACTCCATGACGAAACAAAAAGCCAAATTTATTCAAAGCCTTCAGAGCCGTACGCGAAATCAATGATCGACCTGGAATCGCTTGATCTCGCAGAATCCTCCGTCTTGCAGTTCGCACTTGCAGAATTTAGTGGATATGGTGAAAACACCCAATTCTTCCTCTTCTCCCACCATCCAAACCTTTGGATTTGAGTAATTCTGCAGCATCAGAAACGGATATTGTCGCCTCACAGCAATCTTTTTTTTGGTCCTTGCCGAAATGCTTCATGAGGAAATAAACGTCTTCAAACGTAAATATACTGTAATCTGTGAACAGCTCTCAAGATTCGAAAATTACCGGAAATGTGACATGCACATAAATTCCAAAACAATTTGACGAATCCGACGGTGATTATTATTATTTTTCCGACTTTACAATTTTCCGGATCCAATTGAAGCACTTGCTCGTTAAGCACCGGTCGTTTTGCTTGAAAACGATTCCGAACTCTTCTTCGCCGTCGATAGAAAAGTAAACGTGGAAGGATTTCGTGTTTTCATTGATGGGGAGTGCAGCCAACGCAAGTGAGAGCGACGAAAAGAGAGAATGGCCACCGAAGACAACCTCGGAGCTATGTGCGGGAGTGTTTTCCATTGTAAAAGTTGCACTTGAGCATCTGAAGTTTACGAGTACTGATAAGGCTTTCAGAGCAATGCTGCACATCAAGTATACACGGAGAACCAACGTTTCCAATGCATTCACTTGTTTCCTTGACACCCGCAATCGCCGCTAGAGGCTACATTGTGTTTGATGTCCACTGGGAACCAACCACCTGCTTGAATACCGACTCTCGACGGAGATAAACGTCTTCTGCACAAACTTCCTTTTTTATTTTCGCTCCTCCAAATGGTCCGGTCGGCTCTCGTATTCGCTCCCCTCATCGTCCTCTGCTTGGGCGCCGTTCCCAAACAAATCAGAACGAAACCTGCAGCCTCCCCTCTGAAGACAGATTTCGTCGGATGTCCCGAGAACAACGATTTCTACTACAACGGCGTTATCACATCGCCGTTGTATCCAGAAAACTATCCGAACAACGACCAGTGTTACTATTTCATTTACGCGAAGCAGGGGAGCGTCGTGAAGTGAGAAGTTTATCAATCTTGGCTATAATTGACTCTTGGCGTTGTTTAGATTCGACTTTACTCACTACGATGTGGAGACTTGCTGCGACTACGTCACAATCTACGATGGAAGGACAGAAAAGGATCCAATCTTGGCTCGTTTTGGAGGTCCCAACAGAACTGCTGACGCTCCCTCGGGTCCCCTTTTTTCCTCTACTCGCTACGCTCTCATGACGTTCACTTCGGATAACATCGTAAACAAGCCCGGCTTCAGAGTGAGTTACAGCTCCGTTTACAGTGAGTTCCCTGTCCAATCCAAAAATCTGATTTCGCGTTTTAGCTGCTGCGCCCTGTAATCGGGATATTGTCCTCATGATCAACGGACTCGCCTCAGTCGGCACCCAAGCGAACTTCGTGAAGGTGAATCCACTTCTGACTTTTATAGTCTAAACAGATTTCTTTTCAGCAGCTACAATTCATCGCCAATTCGCTGATTTCCGCGTGGACCGTCGGCCAAAAGCAAGTCCGGGTTGTGATCAACCTGCAAACTGACAAGGAATACGCAATCGTCTTCGACGCCAGCCAGTCGCCGGACACGCGAACTCTGCGCGAAACGATCCTTAGCCTCGTGGAATACGTGCCCGACGTTACGCAGAACAACTCTACCGATTTCGAAAGGTGAGTTCTCCGCGATCTTCTCGCTCAAGCGTCTTTTTAGTCTCTTCCACTACGCTTCAGCCGACGTCGGCCCGAACAAGCTCGGCGAAAGATCCGGAATCGGCCGAGTTGTCATCATGTTTGTGGCGCAGAACCCAACGTGAGTTAATAACTCCGAATATTCTGTCCTAGTACCGGATTTCAGCGATTCCCAAGACTTCAACGCGGCCACGGAATTCGCTCACAACATGCGCGATGTCGATGACACCAAAGTGATCACGGTGGCTATGGGCTCTGGAATCGATGTGGCCAAAGTCGGGAGCTTGTCGTACGGCGAAGGATTCTACTTTGGCGCTGATTACTCAAACCTCGGATCGCTCACGGACAAAATCAACGCCGCCATTTGCAAACCAGAAGCTGCGAGATGCGGAGTTTAAAATTGAAAAATGCCATTAAACACAAAACTTAAAAATTGACCAATTGCGTGTTTTAGCGGTGGGTTTATTGTCAGGTAGCTGCGACCGACCAACCTCCAAAAATAAAAAGTGAAAATGAGTGTTTTCGCGTTTATTTACCACCTAATAATTGCATACAATGTCTTGTTTGCGTGTCTCATTTCGGGGTTGTCTGGTCCCTCCTGGTTCCTGTCTCATTTCTGCTCATTTCAGTTCAACCGCCTCTTGGGAACAGCGGCGCCGCGAAACTTGCTGCGGACGTTCTTCGAGCCGCCGCCGACGTTCAGAGAGTCCGAGGCCATGATTCCATCGCGGAGCACTCTGCGTTTCAGCGCCGCTCGGTGCACTTCCCAGAGCCTCACGCAGGCGTCAGGCACTAAAAATGGACATTTAGCAGACCCAGAAAACGAAACCCATACGCTTGCTGCATTTCTGCTCGAGGTCGTCGTTTTCCACGCAGATCTCCTTGTCCGCGTCGCAGTTGATCTCGCAGATGTCCAGAACAGGGATCCACTGAGCGTTCGCGAAGGGGTTTCCACCTGAAATAGCATTACAATTAAAAAAACCGAATGCGTTGAAAGCCGCTTTTAGGTTTCCTTAAATAAACGCCGAGAGTTCCCTCCGACCATTAAAAAGACATCAAAAGCTGGCAAATCCGAACAAAAAATTGCAGTTTTTCGTGGTGCACTTTCGCGGTCGCTCCAGCGCCGCCACGTCCCTTATCTTCCGTCTTCAAATCATTTCGAATTGTCTCCTCTGCCAGCCAGGAAAGTACGAATACTCAAACTCACAGATCTCCCTGTTTTCGGTGAGGAACTCGCTGATATCGGGATTCTCCGCCACTCCGAACTTCGCGGCGCTTAGAAGAAGCAGCAGGACGAGGACGCGGACGAACGAGTCCATCGCAAGCGAATCAGTGAAAGCTGCGATGGGTGATTGCAGGATTAAGCCGCCTCAACTCGGTCGAAACCGGTTCGCCGTCGCCGTTGTCCCTTAGGGTGTTTTTGGTGAGCATCCAACGATTGCGGCGATCTTAAAAACCACCGCGGGCTTCAAGCTTGTAAAGAAGCCCTTTTCCCCAGATGGTCCGGTGACCTTTGGATGGCACAAGGTTTTACGAGTTGAGGCCGAGATCGCTCGGGCACCATTGCGATCGTTGCTCGGCGTTCAGTGCTTCGTTTTTTTCGGTTCAGATCGTCCCCCGCGAAGACGACAGCGAATTTATGAGCAAACGAGGAAGAAGGAAACGAACAAAGGGACGCCGAGATAAGCAGTTGGGGAACTGGACGAGGCGAAGCTCGGTGGGGAGATGGGCGTTGAGAAGAAAAGTTGACCAGAGATCGGCGGGCAGCGGAGATTCACGTGGCTTAGATAACCCCGACGGCGACATTTGACTTCTGGGCAAGCGATTCCTGGATCAGGTGGCGGCGCGAGATAACATCCAGCCGCTGTTTTGAACATTCGGAAGCTTTTTGTTGCTGACCGCGATAAGCACGCTCGGTTTCTGCGGCCGCCGCTATCTGGACTTCCTCCCCGCGCCGATTGTTGTTTTCGCGATCGGCTTTTGAATTCAGAAACAACCAAATAAGGATTGGAGATAAGAACCGACCACTCTGTGTACAGTTGCTCTCAGTTGTATCGCCAATCCTTTTCGACAAAGACAGGAAATGACGCCGGAACTGAACGGGGTGAGGTTACTAAGAATCGGATTAGAAACACGATCAAATGTCAAGCGGAGAGTGGGTGTTGATTAAGGGCTGATCCGGACCAATTCGTACGTCTTTCGCTGGTCACCTTCAAGAGATTCAATTTGTCACGTCGAAAATCGTACCTAAACTGACCATTTCCGCCGTTTTCACGTTGCGATTTCCAAAAACGCTAAGTCGAACTTGAAAATAATAACAGTTTATTATTGCACAAGACACCGCGTAGAGTATGGAAACAAATACATGTGATTGAGATCGAAAGTGAGATGTTTTGCGTCTTCTTGGAAGACAAAGGTTCCAAAGTCTTCTACCAGCGTTCAGTCCAAAACGTCTTCTTCGTCTTCTCCCTGATCGTTAAAGTTTCTGGACAAAAATCGCCTTTGCTTCCTCGAAGAGGAGTAGTGCGTGACTCCCTTGCGGAATGCTCTGCGGCTTCTGAACCTTTTGTGTCCATCTGGAAGACTCAAATGGTTCACGGAATTGAACACTCGAAAGAACTCACCAAGAACAACGGAACCATCAATAAAGAAAATCGCCATGTCCTTTTCCACGAGTTTTCCGATCGGGGGTGATCGGCGCATCACACCTGAACGGAAGCTTGGTTACGGTAGAATAACTAGTTTCATGGACTTACCTGAGTGGACGAGGGGGAGCGACAGGAGAAACAAGAGGATAAGCGTGTTTCCGAAACTCATTTCGAGGAGAACTGAACGGCGCCGCCGAGGATCGTCGCTTTTAAGCCGGGGTGACCGCTATCGGCGCAGGGCGTGGATTCGACCGCCGCGTGATTTTTGCGTTCGAATGTGACAACTGCAGCCGAGATAAGCGCCAAAGGTGACGGGCGCGAAGGGAGTGGCCCGGACGAAGAGGTTTCGATGACAACAAGGACGCCGCGGCGAAGGAGAACTGCAGGGAAACCGGTTTAATCAGTGCGAAAGTCGTAAATTTGCCGTAAATCTGCAGTTCTGAAAACAAAGAGATTCGAGCGTTGCTCAGGGTGAGGTGGACTTTGGCAAAGGTCGCTGGGAACCCGAGTTTTACGAAAAGGTCAACATTCTAGGCAACTTTAAGATGTTGTTTCAGAAAAAGGATAACAAAAGTTGTGACGTTTAGAATAGAGAATGAGTTCTCGACAGCGTTCTAGCTCAATCGCTGGTTCACTTACAGTATCCCTTTCGCTCTCCCTCTCATTCACTTAATTCTCGATCGCTGAATGTCAGCTTTTCCGCCCGATGCACCCAGGAACCATAGATCTTGTCCTCGTTTACAACTGCCAAACACTGTATCTGATAGCGCTACAACGAAAATCGAGTTACAAATCACAAAAACCACATCTTCCTGCAAATGCGAGTCCCAGATCTCCTCCCTCGAACCAGGATGCAGCCTAATCAGCTCTCTTTCTATCTTGGCGCCTCTCTCGTAGATGACGTTACACGCGCAGAGATCCGTCATCACTGGGATGCTTACAGCAGCTGCATGACCCTGGATGACGTCTTAGGGAGGGTCGTTTATCACTTCTTCCCATCGCTCGGCCCACGTACGATTATAAAAACTGTTGGAAAGGGGAATGAGTCAGAATAGCCCTTGAGCAGTTTTGTGCTCTGCGTAACCGATCGCTAATTCCAGAAGATTCCTGGTTTGGACATTTTTTGAACTTTGCAGCATTTATTAGATTAAATATTTGAGTACGTGCACAGGCGCACTTAGGAACAATAGTTGTCCGCGTCACAAGCTCGTTTCTGGCACACGTAAAAGTTTGTCTTGGAACATCTGGTTGGGATCCACTTTAATCCGCTCTTTGTCCAATTCTCCTCCACGCAGTAGTTCTGGTTCATCGGATAAGGTCCACCTTCGAAGTTCTGATACTGCGTGGCGGAAAAGGGATATCCGGACTCCCAACTGAACTCCTTCATGCTCTTCAAGTTGTCCAAACCGATCCAGAGAGGAGTGTAGTTCCCGTGTTTTGTCGCCAAATCTGAAATGTCGCTTTCTACATCCAGCAGCTTTCTAAAAAAATTCTAACGCTCTAGAAAAACTTCTTTTTCCGGACTGAAAACGTCCACAAGGGTCGATTGGCCAAGCGTGCACCCGAGTTCGGCCGAGCCATAGTCCGAGGGACTTTCGGCCAGCTTCAGGCACTCGCCAAAGACCCGGCAGTTCTTGGGATCTGTAAACTGTTCGAAGGAGTTCTTGCAGAAGCAGTTGGCCATCAGCGCCAGGCGCCTAAAGTTCATCTTGAAGTTCAAGTCGTTCCTAGTGTTGTAGCAAGGAGTCCCAAGGCTCAAAAGCGGCGAATCGTGAGTTTCGTGGAACTTCATCGTCACGGTGATCAGGATTCCTCCTTTTTCCTTAATTGCCGCCGCGATCCGGCACGGATACTCGTCCTTTGTAGAAATCGAGTCCTCGCAGTGCGCCGCACCACTAGAGAACAGCACCACGACGTTCTTCACGTTGCTCCGCTCGTCCGAGGTGTCCAGAATCCCCTGCGCTTCCTGCAGACCTCTAAAGCAAATTTATCGTTTTCTATGCACTAATCCCCCTTCTTACGCGCCGATATTCATATCCTCGTCCCCTTCGTAATGCACATCCCTGATCAAACTGTCCAAAGCATCCGTCGTAGAATTGTAGGTTGTCAGGTCACTGATCCTCGTGGCCTTCGAAGCAACACTGACGAATGCGATGCGGGTGAATTTCCCGGTCCTCTGGCTGATGGGCAGATCGGCGATCGCTCCGTGGATCATCGCAACTTCCTGGAATAAAAAAGCTCATCTACAGGAGAATCTCTTCTGCAAAACGTACAAAACTGAACCCATCGCGACTGATGCCCCGCGACGCATCGAGGATGAACACGAGGTCCAGCCATGCACTCTCAAAGTCGTCGCTGCAAGTCCGATTATCCACGAACGGGAGTTCCGTGGTCGTAGGCACAAAAGGAGCAATCGAGTGGCATATCGAGGAAAAGACGCCCTCCATCACCTCCTCCATCTGCGCCCAATCGGAAGCGTTGAAAACGTTGTTAACGGATCCCGTCGCCAGCGCAAGCTCACTGTAATCCACGCCTAGTCCCACACCTAGAGCGTACGTCAGGATCCCAGCACTTACAGCACGCTGGTGTTCTTCAGTTACGTTGGAGCTATCGCAGCCATCTGTGATCAAAAGCATGACATCCTGAACTTCAGGGCGATTTCCAGGACCTCCAAAAACCTGAGCGTTAACAGAGAAGTTGTCTCTGAAAGATGGCCTGAAACTAACTTGAGTGATAGCGGCGTCCATTCCGCTCGAAATGTTCGTTCCTCCGCCGCTGTAGGACGCATTTTCGATGGCGGAAACGAGCGCATTTATGTCGCTGAAGGTGTTCAGGTAAAAGTGAACATAGGCGTTGTCGTCAAAGAGCACAAGTCCCACGCGGCTGTCCTGAAGAAAAGCGAGGAATCTTAAATAATCCATTGAAACCAAAGATACCGTAGGCGCATTTCCAATCGCAAGGGTTTCCACAAAGCGAACAATGTCCTTCTTTACAGTTTCGAAGTTCTCCGATCCGATGCTTCCCGATTCGTCAACGACGAAAACCAGGTCAACGGTCATTTCGCAAGGTAGATCCGTCGATGAAGCTTGGTTGTGCGTAGTCGGCAAGCAAGGTTCCGTCGAATATGTATGTCCATCAACTCCAATTCTTCCTGAAACAAGAGTTTCAATCCAATTATCCTTTCCAACTCACCCAATGAGCGCACAAACGCCGAAGCGAAGGGAGCAGCAAAGAAGGCGAGTAGAAGAAACTTCATTCCGAACCGATTCGAACTTCTTCGCAATCCGAACACGAAACAGAACAATCTGATGTGAAAACAAGCCCGATTAGCGCTTTTAAATGCGACCTTGTTTTGGTGTCACCGCCTAACAAACAGCTGTTCTAGCGGAAATGCGGCACTGAGTAGAACGCAGAGGATTGGTTTCGTTGGTTTTAGCTGTTTGCATCCAAGGTTTCTGTTCTAACTGACGGCTGCCGACTACAAGGCTCTGTTCGGATTCAACTGGTTTATCACTCCCCTTCCTCGATTTCCAAAACCTTCAAAATCAAAAACAAGTGCCGAAATACTTTATGATGAATGGATTAGCGCAACAGTATAAGTCTCAATATATCTTTTTCTTCCTTAGCACGTTCCAGTCGCTAAAATCCTCATTAATTAACGACATTTACACCGCACAACTTACATGGGATATTCAAGGACGGCGCGTAAGCGTAGCCTATGAACTTGCCGTATCCATACACGACGCAGCCGAACTTGTTCGCGCTTGTAACGACGTGTTGTCCATTGTCCAGAGGGTAGTCGATGTAGAAGAAATCGGTCCTTCCGATCCTAAAGATAACGGATCTTTAAACAGGCTGCTTAATATAGGATTGCCTTGTGTAGATCAGTCCGTTAACAGGCCACCCGTCGACCAAAATTGGGGAATCGAAGTCCCACATGCTTTGGATGAAACGGATGAAATGTTTCGAAGTTTTGTCGTCGTGTTCGTCGATTCCAGTGTTGATGATGAAGGTGCCTTGGATGAACTGTTCCACGGCCGGAACGTGGGTGAAGAACGGCGCCCCGAGGTAGTCCGGGTTCGTGGTTCCTCCCACAGCGATAACGTCGATGGGCTTATCGCCTTCGATCACGTCGGATTCTAAAACATCGGGAGTTTAGCATTGCCAGGTACCGTAATCCCACCAATACTCATGACCTCGTAAGAAGAATTCGATAACTCCTTTTGGTACCAATTCCCGATTTTAAATAGTGTCTTCTCAGCGGATAGAACCGCGATGAACTCGAAGCGATCTGTACTAGAGAAGGGAGCAAATGGGTACTTTTTGCCCCAAGCGCCCTCCGGCAACAGCATAATCATTTCTTCGTTGCAGGGCGCGAATGAAGCTGCGTTGAAGCCGTAGCCGCAAACGGACCCGGAGATGACGGCGACGTTCTTGTCGGCCGAGATGGGGTTGTTTGTGGTAATGATGTCCTCGCTCAGGTAGGTTAACGTTTCCAGGCGGTTCAGTTTCTTGGTGGTGATGGCAGCGCGGTTCGAGAAAGTGACCTGAAACAGCGTCTAGAGAACTAACACGGCGCTGAAAGACCAACTCTGGTGTTATCTTCGATGGCAACAATCGTAAAGATATTCGTCTTCTCCTTGATGGACATATCGCCGATCGCCTTGTACGTGTTCCCCAAATTGCACACCTAAATTGAACGTCATGAATGGCAACTTTAGATTCCACTCGAACCGGGAAGATCGTGTAAGTGTCCGAAGACCCTCCATCATTATGCTGGTTCTCGGCTAGCGCGATCACGGGAATATCCGAAGTTATCGAGATTCCTTTCTTCTCGAGAACGGTGCCCGAGTTGTTCTTGTATCGGTAGCCGGCTTGGATATCCACTGGATTCAGGTAGATCTGCAATTTCGCGCATTAGTGTGTACAAAGGAAGAGGGAATACGGTAGAAGTGGAGTTTGGAGGAACGCTGGTTTGCTGTTTCGTGAAACCTGGGTAAATCGAGTCGACGACGACGGAAGCGGATCTCTGGGGGTCGGAGTTCGTGAAGGTGATGCTCAGCTTCTCGATATCGGTTGCACTGTTGGGATCAATGTGGCTGCTGGGGAAAGCGAAGACAAACTTTGTTCCGGAATTGATCACGTTGTTGTGAGCGACTGGAAGGGAAACAATTAAAAGCATTCAAAAACACCGCAGCAAGGTTAACACCCCAGTGCATGAATATCGTTAGTTCGTATCCACTGTCCCACTTTCACGGTCTCCTGCACTTCGATTGCGGCGGTGCCGTCATACCAGTTCTACTTGCCCTTATCTGTTCCAAGCGTAAACAAAACCAAACCAGAAACAAACAAGAACGAGCGACCAAAAAACTCACCATCGTGCCTCGCAGTACGGTATACACTTCTCAAAGATCCAGCTTCGGCAAGAGCGAAGAGAAGAGAGCAAAAGACAAAGCCGCTCCTCATCGCTGTCGGTATCCAACTGCGTGCGTATTTCACCGATGGCTTCCCAACTCATAGCCGTAGAGAGTGAACTAATATAAAAGTCATAAAATTAATGATCTTCAAATATATATCATCGCAACGAAGCTGATACGGGCCACCGACGCGGATCGGAATGCAAGTGTGTACCTGGATTCCCTACCAGTATTCGCTAAACACCATTTCATATTGACAAACATCCTAAAAATATCATGATGAAGCAAATTGAAACAAATTGGTCCGGAAACGTTTACTTCGTGGAGGATGTAACAAAATACAATAAGTGAAAGGTAAAGCTGGTTTCATCACGCGTCCGAATGAAAAATACCCATTTTAAAATATTTAATTGTCGAATTCTTCTTCGGTGGAAGAATCAGGCCGACGGCTTCGGTTCCTCTTCAGCAGATCCCGGAGCTTCCTTCCCTTCGCCGCCTTCCTTCTTCTGCGCGGCGTACTTCGACATGGCCGCTTCGCGCTTGTTTACATTTTCTTCGAAATTCTGAAATTCGACTTGTTACGAAACACAACGATTTAATATGTTACGATTTAATAAAATACTTACCTTGATAATTTCCTCGGGGAACAGTTTGCGGTTCGGCTCGTAAAGAGCACAGTCTCGGCAGAAGATCTGGAAGAAGGACAGCTGACAGGTGTTGTCGCTGCACACAGGGACGCCGCAAACGCCGCAGCAGCCTCCCATGACGATAACGTCGTCGATGGAGCTGACGGTGATTGGCGTCTCGTTGCCTTCGTTTTGCTCGAAGGGATTCAGGATGCAGAAGGTTTCGGCCCTGATTCTGAAATCAATGAAATGTCAGAAAGGACATCTGAATGCATCAACTTACCCCAGCGAGGGACACGGGTCCAAGAAGAAGTAGCACGTGGTTTCCAATTCGCACACGTTGCACTTGAAGGTTTCGATCATATCCTCCAGGTTCTGGATGCCATCGTAAAAGATGGGCACCACTTGTTGGCCTTCATTTTCGGTCGACATCGTCGCACCCGTTTCCTCTGGAATCACAATAGAACGGTCAGTTGAGAGAAGAGAATCGATCGAAGGTGACACAATCGACGAAATAAGTATTAAAATGAGGTGACACAGCGGAAGCGCAATCGGTGGTTAACCGACACGTGATGACACAGTTGTTGAGCAGCGAAACCAGAGACCGAACACACAACAGCGCGAGTGGAGGGTGCCTAGGAGCGCGAAAATGCACCCGAACCGTCGTCCCTCGGCTGTTGTAGTGTTGCCACTGCTGGCAGCCGAGCGATGGACGACCGCGAGTCAACAGAAATCGGGGAAAACCCATTCGTGCAAGGAAACGCGGCTGATGTGGCAGAAATCGAAGAGATTTACAGAACGCGTGGATTCGAAATCGCGGTGAAAGAGGAGCAAAACAAGTCGCGGACAATCTGATCGGAGGCTGAAGGGATTCAAAATGCGGTGAAAACAGCGGCTGGAGAAGAAGTGACCAGCGACGACAAACAAACGCCGCGGAGAAATGCGGCGAAGGAGCGCGGAATGCAGGACAGCGAACGCCAGAGGGGAGAATTGGAACGGAGAGAAACGCTTCGATCAAACTCATCCCGTTGTCGGTGAGCTTGAACGTAGTGAAAGAGCTGAAAGTGGAGAAGAAGATGCTCATTTCAGGCCTCCGTATACTTCGTGCCGCTACTTCCAGTTTCGGGAGGATTCGGGTTGCAGCCGATTCCGAAAAACTGTTTTCAAATATTGTCTCGAAACGAGGATCCTGAGGGAAAAGGGAAACGGTTACGGTTTGAGCGAGAGGTATTGGAATTGCGAAAATGCCGAAGAGGCTTGTTTCCGTCGGAACTTTTGTGGAAAAACTTGAGAGTTCTTCAGATTGATTGGATGTGGCTGAAATCTTGGGATTGGTGTAAGGTTAAATCACCTCATTGTATTCCTAACTGTGCATGGCGTGCTTATCGTGTTCGGCATTCCTGTTGCGTCCATTCACAAAAGTTTTGCAGGAAATTCAGATTCACAATGGGTAAAAAGAATAAATGCCGCACGGCCAAGGGAGATTCCGTGGCCAAGATTTTGCCACTGGATCAGCAGGAAGAGCTCTCCAACGTCGCCCGTCCTCGAGGAGCTCCCCGCATCAAGAAACAACTGCTGAAGCGCGATCGCCAGCCAGACCAGGTAAGATTGGACTATACTGGAGTTTTTCGTTCTACGCATTGTTTTGCAGTACATCTCGGAAGATTTGAGTGCGAAGATTTTGAAGTCCGCCAGAGCCCAGAAGAAGAGCGAAGAAGCAGAAGATGAACCCATTGAAACAACCTTCACCGAGGGGTAAGTAGATTCTTTAAAAGCCATATGAACATAGTTGGATTGCAGGCGCGCGCGGAACATGAGCCTTGGAGGAATGTCCATGGCGGATCTCTCGGACGGTGAAGAGGAAGAAGAGGTCTTTGAGTACGAAGACGAAATCATCGAGCTGGATCCGGAAGACGAGAAGGCCATGGAGAAATTCATGATCAAGCGCGAAGATGCGGCGAAGACGCGAACGCTTTACGACATCATCCAGGACAAGATCGAGCAGAAGAAGATGGAGATCGAAACCCAAATGTCCCAGGCGGCCGGAGACACCCAGATCCGCGAAATGGACCCTCAAGTTGTCCAAATGTTCCGCGAAATCGGCGACGTTTTGACCCGTTATCGCAGCGGAAAGATTCCCAAGGCTTTCAAGGTCATCCCCAACATGATCAACTGGGAACAAGTCCTATTGTAAGGCTTGCTCTCCCTATCCTCGCCTTCAATTGCTTCTGTTTCAGCCTCACCAACCCCGATAAGTGGTCAGCTGCTGCTATGTACCAAGCTACGCGGCTCTTCTCCTCAAACCTGAATCCCAAGATGTGCCAAAGGTAAGAAAAAAGCACGGTCACAAAATAAGCTTATCCGTCTTTTCCAGGTTCTACAATCTCGTGCTTCTGCCGCGCCTTCGAGATGATATTGACGAGTACAAGAAACTCAATTTCCATCTCTACCAGGCACTCCACAAGTCGCTTTACAAGCCAGCCGCATTCTTCAAGGGAATACTCTTGCCGCTGATCGAATCTGGAACATGCACCCTGAGAGAAGCTACTATCTTCGGCTCCATCCTGACCAAGTGCTCCATCCCTATGCTCCACGCTGCGGCCGCCATGCTGAAGGTAAGCACAAATGTTCCTTGGTCGTTACCAACCTTATCCTGCAGATTGCTGAAATGGAATACTCCGGCGCGTCCTCTCTATTCCTTCGCGTCCTCATCGACAAGAAATACGCCCTCCCCTACCGCGCGATCGACGCCATCGTCTTCCATTTCCTCCAGTTCCGCCGCAAGGAGGACCAACTCCCCGTTCTTTGGCACCAGGCCCTGCTCGCCTTTGCCCAGCGCTACAAGAGCGACATCAGCACCGAACAACGCGAAGCGCTTCTGGAACTTTTGAAGGTCCACAACCACTACCAGATGACCCCCGAAATCCGCCGCGAGCTGCAGAACGCAACTTCGCGCAACGAAGAAAGCGAAGCCAACATCCCCGAATCGTACTACGAAGAGGGAATGGAGTTCTAAGCGTTGTTTTATTGACTGTTTAACCATTTGTTGTTATCGTTGTTGCTGGTTGTTGTTATCTGTAGAGGTTTATACATACTCGTTGAAATTTCAGGCAGAGGTGCTAGATGCAACGTTCACGTTGACTAGAAGGCGCGATTTGATGCTCTTGTACATCAGCGTCAAGGAACCATCTGGGAGTTCTCGGAAGGGGACATCGTCGCTCTCGTCGCCTTCGGGTTTTCTAAACGCTTTTAAGGCTTCTTTCTCCAGTTTCACGCAGCGTTTGAAGCTGAACTTGACGGCATCTGCGCTTACAAATGTCTTCCCGGTTTCTTCGGATCGGCGAAACACATTCTAAAGAGATCAGTTACATATATGGAACATGGTGAAAAGTGGCGTTACCTCGACCATTTTTACAATGCCCTCAGGTGTTACGGCCTCACAGTTCTCGAAGGTTGCTGTTTTCAGCGATTTTCTCAATCCTAAAGCCGCTAATCCGTCGTCGTCCAGGCTGGAACTTGATTGACTTTGATAGCGAATAGCACACTCTTTCACAGAAGGCGCTAGGGCATCGAAGAGTTGTTTCGCACTTCCACAAAGGCTTCTGAGATCGATCTTAACGGTCGAAGTTAACTGGGAGCAAAACAGTTAGAATCTACGTTTGTAATGATAAGCTTGTCCGCGTTTCTACAGTGGTCGGACTTCAGGAACTCTTCAAAAACCTTTTGCGTTGCTGGATCGTGGCTTGATTCGCAGTTCTAAAAGGAAGCGTGAGCTCAATCAGGGAAAGCATCACGAATACCTTCAAGCTCATTTCCGTCACATTCAGCGTCATTTTGTCCCCGAGAGCGCTGTTCAATTTGAAAATCGAATGGAAGATCTGACTTATCTTCAGATCCTCAAAGTTTACGGTAAACTGGTGTCGGGAGAACGGAAGCAAACAAAATCTGATCCTTTCGGGTTTGACGACGACTGGCCGAGCATCGCTCGTCACAGAAAGAACGTACTCCAAAGTGCTTTCTTCGGAGAATTTCGGACTGATGCAGATTCTTTCCTCGCGGCTTCCCTCCCGGAATCCTTTGATGTGCCGATAGCAGCTCCTAACAATCATTTCGTCCCAGCGACTGGAAACTTCTCGGAATCGAAGGACGTCTGAGGGTGAAATGAACGCGCTAGAAGTAACAATTTTAGATGCATTTCGGACAATCCATATAGTTAACTTCTGGGAAAAAATGAAATAAGTGCTCACAAGATCTTGTCATAAATTTCAGGTCCGAGGTCCTGGAACCGTTGGAGGAACCCTTCTGGCAGCTCTCCCTTCAGCTGTCCATTCACACAGCGTCCGCGGAGTTCGTCCAGTTCTTTCTGGAGGCGTTTCACCTCATCTTCCGCTTCTGCGTCCTCCATCAGCTTCCTCGATTTCATCTCGTTCGGATCAAAATGCCGTTGATCACCTGTTTAGCATCGAGAAACCGTCGAAGTAGGCTTCCGGCGCGAAAAGAGGCCAGTGGGAATACGGCGACGTTCGGCCGCACACCGATCGACATTTCGATGATGGGATTTTGCATTTCTTACGAAGCCGATGGATGGGTTGTGGACCGGTTTGGGACTTTTGAGGTTATCGCGCCAAGGGATTCGGGTGGATAAGGATGCTTGTGAGGCGAGGAACGTGGGGTAAACTCATCAAGCGGGAACGTTTGCCTATAGAAGCCATTAATTTCGTTTTAGCGCGTTTTTAACTGTTGTCCAGAAGCACGCTGCTGTGTCCCAAGTCCCTTATATTTTTGATTGCTCAATATTCAATCTAAGGAAGAATTGTTTATTTCCCCGATATTCCGTTTGTTCCTAAGAATTTTTGTTTATTTCGCGTGGATTGAAAGGACATATGTGGATTACCATCATTTCATTCACGTCAATCGTGGGCTCCTTGTTTATAATCTTTGGAATCTTATATTTTCCAGGAAGTTTTGCGATGCTCCGCGCAGTGACCAGCGCGTTGTCATCTCCCCTGGGTGGAGAACTTCTGGCCACGCCGGTCTGCTCTACGCTCGCCGCTCACCACCTGAATCAAACCCGCGGTCGCCGGAGGACGTTGACGAAGCCTCCTTGGATCCCGAAGAAGTACGACAGCAAGAATTCTGTGGAACTTCTCGATGCAGAGAACAGGTTAGCTTATTCGTCAATGGCTTCAAATCTCATGACTCTTTTAGAGCGCTTTTGGATCAAGTTGTAGCCCAGGAGAAGGCCGGAGTTCGATCGCTAGCCCGATCTCCAGCTCCCTTGACCCAGAAGAATTTGCTGGAAGAGCACGAGCCTCAAGAGTGGAGCCCAAACTCTCGCCGTGTCGGCCTCCTTGGTCGTAAGATTGGGATGATGCCTCAGTGGTAAGTGGCCAGCCGGCTCAAGGGATTCCACTGTTTACAATGTTGGCATGTTTCCGCTGTAGGATTTATTGCTTGTTTTGAGAAAGAATTCGACCGCCGCCATGAAGCGTTCTCGAATGGGTGCACTCATATTTCTTTTTTTAGGCTGAATGACGGAACGAGAGTGCTTTGCACGCTACTCGAGATTGCTGACAATCAAGTTCTGTCCGCCGTCGACCCAGAAACTTGGTACCGCACCTCCATTGTCGGAAAACACAAGGCGTTCCATATGAACGGCCCCATGTGGAAGGTCCGAAACTACACTTTAGCTTTGAAGTCAAACTATGCAGTTTAGGTCACTGTTGGAGCTGTTAACGCGAACCCGAAACTGCTGACCACCAACTACAGAAATATGTTCGAAAGACAGAATATTCCCGCGAAGCTGAAACTCGGATCGTTCTTGGTTACCGAAGACGCGGTCGTGAAACCTGGAACCAAATTGGATGTGAGGCATTTCAAGCCTGGCCAGTTCGTCACCGTATCGGGAAAGACGATCGACTGGGGATTCCAAGGAGGTATGCACCGCTGGGGTATGCGCGGTATGCCCACGAGAAAGTAAGCTTAAAATGGTGAAGAATGGTGGTTAAACGTCCTTATTCAGCACCACGAAGTCCCATCGACGTATCGGTTCCGTTGGATCTACCGGCGACGCCCGAATCTGGCCCGGCAAGCGTATGCCTGGCCATATGGGTTACGAATGGATAACGCTGTCGGGTCTGAAGGTTCTTAGAATCAACCCCGAATACCAAGTCATCTACGTCAAAGGAAACGTTCCTGGAGAAGTTGGCGACATCGTTCAAATCAAGGATTGCCTCCAGGATCTGAAGCGCGTCCAGAGTCCGCCCTTCCCTACCTACTACCCTGAAATGGAAACTATCGCCGAAGAACCTGAAGCCGAAGCCGCCGCAGTAGCGCAAGAATCATCGGACATCTGCGTTCCTGAGCTCTTCCGGTTCAGTACACCCTCAATCGTGTTCAGCACGGAGGAGAAGAGAACCAAGGGCCGCGATAGGACGAAGGCGAAGATCGCCAAAGTCAAGAAATAGGATTGTTTTGTTTTGTTGTTTGTTTCTCAAATTTTACTGCTGTTAAACGATTTCAACTGATCTCTGCGAGGGTGCTTAAGCGGCTTCTTTCCGTTCTTATATCTATTTCACGCCGCTGCCCGCGGATGACTAATGGCGCCACGTTTTCATCCGACTCAAGATTCCTCGCGCCGATAGCTTTCGGGTTTATCTTTGCATTACGGGCGCATAAATCACGCTTCTGGGGGCGTGTTTTCCATTCCGAATCGGGAAGCGCGTCTTCGCTATGTCACTGTTTGTCACAAATAAAGCGTCCGGGTGGTTTACAGATCGTTTTACGGTGCCGCAGCTGGCCCGTTATGCCCGAGTCCAGTGGAGATGCGGCGAAGCGGGCATCTCTATCCTCGAAGCTGGAATCTGCCGTCGCCACGACGTCCTCGGAGTCTTCTGCGAAAGTCGTCTCCACGGCGACTTTGAAGCCTCCAAGGCGTCCGCGCGCAGTTTCGGCGGCCCGACTCCCTCATCACGTCCTCGCCATTGTCTTTCAGCATCTGAGCGTTAAGGATTTGGCCAGCTGTATGCGGGTATGTCGCCATTGGAACGCCGTTCTCGAGTATCAGGTATGTAGTTAACGTTTCTATAGCCATTCAAATTCAGAAGTTTAGGATAACTACATTTGGGAGTACCACGCAAGACGTGAAGTTCCAGAAATAGCGATTGCCGATCCTTATCTACTCGCAGAAGTGCAGAGCTACAAGGAGAAACTGCGCGCTTTTCGCTTCGCCTGGAGCCCCCGGGATTTATCGAGGTTGTTTGTTCCGGAAACCCGTTTGGCTAAACGCACTTTTAGAAACAACTACATACGACCCAACGGATTCACGGTGCATCGCCAGCCCGTTGCACAAAGTACAGATGCAGTCCGTGGCAAGATCGGCGTTTCCAGCGGCGTCCACGCCTGGGAATTGACTTGGGATGGTCCTCTGGGGACCGTTGCCGTCATCGGCATCGCCACTCGTCACGCTGCTCTCCATTGCCAAGGATATATGCCTCTTCTCGGCAGCGATGACCAGAGTTGGGGCTGGAATCTTGTCGACAACAGTTTGATTTACAACGGGAATTCCACGGAGGTTTATCCTCGGTTCAACAACCCACCTAAGTACCAGGTAAGGGATGAGATAGGCTCCAGGTGCTGTACTTTATCTAATTTCAGATTGGAGAACGCGTCAGAATGATTTTGGACTGCGACAACCGGCAGCTGTACTTTGAGAAAGGCAGCGAGTTCCTCGGTCTTGCGTTCTCTGATCTCCCGCCAGTGAAACTGTTTCCGGCGATGTGCGCCGTTTACGGCAACACCGAAGTATCCATGGTTTACCTGGGAACTCCTCTTGTCGGCTAACGATTCTCTTCCATACGATTCTCTCCACGGATCTCGCGATCACGATTCGATCATCAAAATTAACTATTTCCTCCACATTCCTAGTCCGAAATTCCGACCGCCTTCATTGTCAAGTACAAAACTATTGATAACACTGCATATTGTAACTAATGAATTAATTAAATAAATAAAATATATTGTTTTTCTCAGTAATTCGCTCCGAACCGCTTATGCAAAACTGTATCCCCGCGCAAGTGCGCACAGTCCCGTTGAGAGAAATAAACACGAAACCGCAAGAAATTAATCGAAGACGTCTGCACTTGTTACACCTTGTCAACACAGTACTCCGACG
Source organism: Steinernema scapterisci (assembly GCA_000757745.1). Classification (NCBI taxonomy): domain Eukaryota; kingdom Metazoa; phylum Nematoda; class Chromadorea; order Rhabditida; family Steinernematidae; genus Steinernema; species Steinernema scapterisci. Next base: position 103,187 of record KN167543.1, read on the forward strand.
CGGTGGCAGCAAACATTTTGTCGGCGCCCTTCGGCAGCAGATGGACGAACTGCTCCGATCTTGGGTCCACGGGGATGGAGTCGTCGACTTGGTAGTCGGCGTGCCAAACTTGGAAGTCGTGCAGCGCTTCGTTGACGTACTGGGAGCAGTGGCGGAACTGCAACGGGTGATCGCTGTCGTCGGGGTTCAGCTCTACCAAGGCGTAAATTGATTGAGCCGCATCTGAAATACGTCGTTATTGTCATTGGTTAAGAGTTGCTGGAAGCTGACCAGAAGTCTTTTCGAAGGGCGAAGTGAGAGGGAACGTAAGCGTTGAAAGGTTGTCGGGCATCTCGACATCGGCTTCCGAGGGAGCCGGCGAGTACTCGGAGTACACGGAGCCTTCTTCGGCAGTCTCCAGGCCAGAGTTCTGAGTGAACGCCTGCGAAGTGTTCATGTCTAAATGCAAACATGTCGTTCGACGCTCTAAAATGTCAGAAATTACCTGATTTGACGGCTAAAGCGTGCAGAACAGCAGTTTGGAGGTTGTCCAAAGAGGACATCTCGACATCGGCTTCCGAGGGAGCCGGCGTGTACTCGGAGTACACGGAACGTTCCGCGGCTGTCTCCAGGCCAGAGTTCAGAGCGAACGCCTGCGAGGTGTTCATGTCTAAAGACAAATGAATATTTAATGCTCTAAACTTAAAAAATACCTGACTTGGCAGCGACGGCGTGCAGAATAGCGGTTTGGAGGTTGTCCAAGTTCACAGGCTCGAGCGGAGAATCTGAAACATGGAAATTAGTAGAAACGGCTTCCGTGACAAAGTTCACCAACCGTAGTCGACAAGAAGCGAGTCGATAGCGACCGGTTCAAACCCCGCTGCATCTTGATCTTGAGCCATGTTCTTGCTGGTGAACTTGACCGTCGAAGTCTTCAACGCTGAAAACAGCAAATCTTGAAATGAATTAAGGTCGCCAATCGACAGCATTACCTACTGCTCTGTGGTGCTCCTAGGGATGATGACGTCTCCTGGGGTTGGTGACGAGTTCCGGGCAGTGGCGTCCGAGAGGTCCGACCGACTTCGGGCGCGCTCGCGTGGCAGTCTTTTTATGTCTTCCGCATGCTCGGTCTAGACTTGGGTCTACTCTGTTGTCGTCTGCGACAGGATGATGTCTGAGTTCGTTTGCTGTTTGATAAGTGCAAAGTCTGAAAGTCGGCCAGACTTCCGAGATTTCCCAACAGTCATTCGAAGAGCCCGAAATTATGCGGATCGGTCGGGACGTGCGTGTTTGGAAAGCGGCTGGATCCACGTTGTGAGGCTACTCCTTTCTTATGGAGGTGCGCACAATTGAGGGAAAACTTTACAAAAGAAGTTGTGTCGCAAGTGTCACCCTCCAAACGTATTTCCGCAGCAGATGATTGTGGAAAACACTGATCAGTGACTAGTGATGGTCACAACGCACATTTGAAGCAGAGGAGCGGAGCAAAACAGGATTGCTGGAGCAGCTCCTCAGAATGGAATCACACACAACTCACCGGTGGGTCATTAGGTGTACTCACTTCTCCGGCCAATAATGTAAATTTTCAATTTTAAGCACTCAGTTAACATTGTAACACTAATCGCAATTGGTCCCAATTTCGCCTCCGTCGATCATTTGTTTGCCCGGATATCGAAGAACGGCGGCTGGCGGCGGATGGATTGCACGGGCAAGCATGATAAATTTCAGAATGCAAACAATGCAATTAGGTGACAGCGTGCGCGACTGGACCCGCGGAAGAGTGGGCAAATAGAGGCGGCAGCGAGCGTTTGGCCACCCTCGCTGATTAGTCATCGAAGCCTCTTGAGAGCATAAATGCGCGGATTAAGAATCGTTTCGAGGAAACGTTTGTGATATGATCCGGACGACCGGTTCCTCTGCTGCTTGAGGAATTTGATGGCCGCGCCCTTTCCTTGCGTTTGGACCGCTTTGATTCGTGGGAGGGTGCCGGGGAACCTCTGAAAGTCATTTCCGAACCTCAGCTTTCATTTCAAGTTTGGCAACGCACTTCTAATAGAAGCGGACAACTTCGAGCTATTTTTAGGTAATCTCGCTGATTGGCAGTGATTTCCAACTTTGTTCTGTTCCACTTCTAATGCATCCACTCCATTTTTCCCAAGGGCGTCGCCCTGTACGAATCTCCTCTACCTCGCTTTGTCACTTGTTTACTGTTTGTTTCTCGTGGGCGATGATCGCCCGTCGTGTTCTTATTTGCGTATCCTTTAGTTTTGGAGAACGACTTATTATACATTCCTTCAATATCTCCGCATTTCAAAATTACGATTTCGCAGGGAATCGGCGTTCCGTTTTAATGGAAAAATCCGAAATGGCAGAATTTATTTGAACAGCGTTTGCTTGTTTGTGCATCGGTTTGGCAGCGAAAAGTGGCGATCGCGTGGCGTTCTCGATTCTGGGATGCCGGGTGGTCAGAGGAGGCGTATCGGATATCTTGGGAACCACTCCCGGACTCTCTTCCGGCGGTTCTGCATCCGCCCGCGTCACTTTTCGGTGACTCTTTGATAGTCTTGGAATCTGTGGGATGATTCCTGGGTGGACTCGCGCTCCCAAAACAACATCTGCGCTGTTATCTCGGAATGAGTAATCGGCGGTAAACGCGCAACAAACAATCTCAAGAACATAATACTTTGGGCTCGGAATTCCGAGTCCTAGGAACTGTTCTCATGAATTCCCTGACGCCAGCTGATTTGGATTGCGACTCTTCGTGGACCTCTGAGTCGACGACTTCATTCCAAGGTAATCTGCTTTCCATTTGAGCGCTGTTCGCCCATCGCTGTTCTCGCTCTTGTGCCGTACACATCATCAACACTTCACCTTCTCTCTCATTCCACTTCCTCATGAAATTCTTTGCGAATGTGGCTGCTTACGATCATCTTCTTTGCACTTTCGAACATTCGGCATTCTTCCTGAGTCATTCTCGGACACCCAAAGTATCTACTTCTCGAGGCGCAGACGAATTCCGTTTGTTTTTGGCCAGTCAGTCCCATGATAAGCGGATGCGTCACGTTTAGCGCTTAGGGAAATTCCACTCCAAACGCGAATTCCCACCTTCTTCGCAAAAGACTATTTGCGGGATTCTTAATTCTACGTTTGGCGTGTGGCCAAAGGGCTTCCGCGGTCGGTCGATACCTGGGAACGACTTCGAGGGCTTCAATCCTCATTTACGTTTGTCCTTCGTGTGCCGTTGTCAATATTCTCGTGAATTTCTCTCAGTTTTCATATTTTTTCGTTTCAGAAAGGATTTCCAGCCGCCGGAAGTGCTTCAGCATGGGATACGGAGGTGGAAGATGCCTCTGCTGCTCCAGGGCGGTCGTGATTCTTATGAATTTCGTCATGATGGTTAGGAGAATCTCCTGGACTTCTTTGTGTCAATATCCACTTTCAGCTCGCTGGCCTCGCCCTAATCGGACTCGTGCTCTGGATCCGTTTTGACGATCGATTCGAACACGACATCCGCCAGAATCTTATCAACGCGAACATTTCGCAACAGCTGAATCCAGTGAAGGATGAGATCAAGACCGGAATCATCGTCGCCTTCTGGGTTCTGATTGGATTCGGATGTGCCGGAGCGATCATAGGGTTTATAGGATCGGTTGCTGGATGTTGCAAGAGTCGAGCGATGCTCGGATTACACCTACTTTGCGCAATTATAATGATCCTCCTGGAGATTGCTGTGGGGATATTTATGCTTGTTTGGAGACCGAAAGTGGGTTCATCTAGAAATCGCAAGTTTTGTTACTTCCAATCCTAAACTTTAGATACGCGATGGCGTCAAGAATTACGTCTACAAGTCCTTCGAATACGGCAGTCAACCCGACATTAATGCCTTCAAATATCGCGTAAGGACCCTCTTTGTCAACGTTTTCTCAGTTCTTCTGTTTCAGTACAACTGCTGCGGGGACAACATCACGGTAGATCCGACGTGTACACCAGGCCAGGTAACACTTCCAATAGCATCTTACGTGCTTTCATCTTGATCTCTTTTCCAGCACCCCTCGTGCACGAGCGCCGTTTGGGATCGCCTGGACTTCTCCCTCATGATCGCAGGAATCGTGCTCATCGGAATCCTTGTTCTCCAGATCCTCACCCAATTCTTCACCACTGCACTCCTGATCAAATCGAGGCACGAGGAAGAGGACGAAGACTAGATACTCTCCGGACCCCTGGCTGTTATCTGGACACCACAGAAGCCGCCTCACTTAAGGATTTGTACAAATACTGTATATACAACGGAAAATGAATAAACGAGCGAAAGAGGATTCTGAGGGAGAGTTTCGGATTCGCGAGATCTTTGTGACCGGTACTGCGACTACGGTATTTACAGGATTTCCTACGGTTGAGCAGACGGCGTAGGTGCGCCGCGAAGACCCGGATCGGAGCGGATTGAGGGGAGCTTCACGTGTAGGCTTTGGCCATACGTCGGCGCCTCTGGACCACTTTGAAGTCGTGCTTCTCCTCCACGTAGTTCTTCGAGAAGTTCTCCACGATCATCGTGATCGGGAACGCGAGCACCAGCACGCCGGAGATGCTCGCGCAGCTGGCGATCACTTTTCCCACTGAAAACGAGTCCATGAGAACAAGGATTCTAGGGTTTTCCGAAATCTAAGAATCGGGAAAACTCACAAACTGTCTTTGGACAATAATCTCCGTAGCCAACCGTCGTCATCGTTACGACCGCCCACCAACACGCATCGGGAATGGATCTAAACGGAAACAACATGACTACCGTAATCCAAATGCTTAGCACTTACTTGAAGGACGTGTTGGGTTCGTCGCGCTCGGCGAAGTAGATCAATGTGGCGAAGAAGATAATGGCCGTCAGTAGGAAGAGAGTTAGCATCGAGAGTTCCGGGAGGCTGAAAAGACGTTATTGAACGGGGTCCCATCACAGAAGAACTCACCTCGTACTGACTGTCATGCCAAAAGACTTCAATCCACTCGAATAGCGGGCGAGTTTGAAAATTCTGGTCACCCGCATCACACGAACCACACGCAGTACCATAGAGAGTGTCTTCACTTCCCCTATGGTGCTCATCTCGGATCCTGAACAGGCGAAAGTAGAGATTAGGAAGCAGCGGGAAGAGACAGCAGATTCTAAGTCTCTAGTGACACACGAGGTGAAAGGCGGAGAGGAGAAGAAGAGCGGTGCACACGGCAAACAGAACACGTGGGATAAGTTCTACTGACACGCGGAACGTGAGAGCGAGGAGTGAAAGAAGGTCGGAGGTGGGGAGAAACGGCTAAAAAAGGTGATTCGAAACCGTGATTCTTCTACGCTATCGAACGGATCCACACGAATCCTAATTTTGTCTTCAAAACTCGTGGATCTTATTTTCCAATTGAAATTGGGTCATTTGGGTTCCAGCCGAAACCAAAACATCTCCTTTTGTGTCCAAAATGCCCTAATCTCTTCGTTCTTTTGTTTACTCGTTCCCGGAACCTCGGGTCTCCGAAGGTCAGTTCGTTAAGTTCGGCTTCCGAGAGGCCGTGGCAGGACAGAGTCATTCATGCGAGGGGAGAAAGCAGGTATATAAAGAGAACACAAAATCTTCAAAATCTACCGTATTCATTCAACACCTGCAGCTGCGATCGCCTACCTTGATCTGTTAAAATCTGCCCACCTAAACAAAACCAAAAATAAGCGTTTCACACGGCGAACGTGACGATTGGGGAAGGAGCGATGTGAGTGGGACCGGGGAAGACAAACGAGCGGATCTGGGATCGTTGAGGGGTGCATGAGGACTTACCGCCGTAGTTGAGCAGGAGTTCCAAGTAGAAGGGAACGATGGTGGTGATGTCGATGAGGTTGAGCGGAGTGCGCAGAAACTTCAGCTTTTCGGTGCACACAGCGAAGCGGAGGATGTACTCTATTGTGAACCACACGATGCAGATCTGAAAGCGAAGAGTTAGGAAGCGAGGAGGAGTCCAGGAGTACCATTTCGATATAGTCGAAGACGGCAACTGGCCGCGATTCAATCACGGTGGTGTTGTCCTCCCGGGAAACGTTCGAGAAGGTTTGGAATTCGGGCAAACTCCCGACGATCATGCTGGAAACCGAGGTGATCACCATCACGATCGAGATCATCGCGAAGACCTGAAATGGAGGGTTAATTAAAGTTGATTTCAGCGCTCACCTTGGCAGGAAGACTCGATCCAGGATCCTCGGCGAATCTCCATAATTTTCGCCTAACATTGCCGCAACAAACTCCGTCGAATTCGTCGCCTGAAAAGCTCCAATGAAAACCAGGAACTCCCGACCAAAACGCACAGTATCCCACAGAACTGTACACGCTGGACTTGGCGTCGGTGAGTTCGTACTCGTTGTCCTCTTCGTTCATGCAGCAAGGCGCGAAGAAGTCCCTGAAGAGAGATGCTAAATGGGTCGAAAACAGGAAACGACTCACTTTCCAATCTTCCAGTAGGCCAGCTCGAGGGTCAAACGCTCGCGGCAGATGTCGCCGGCGTTGTGGAAGTGGCCGGTGGTGAGGAAGTCGTAGATCGGCTCGAAGACCCTCCCGGCTCGCTCGAAGTAGTATTCGCCCGTGGCCTCGATGAATCCGTCGCAGTAGGCCACGCGGTCCGTGTGCGACATCCGGGCGAATCTTCCCAGGACCGAGGTCGGGCAGCGGTACTGAAATACTAGAGGTTTCGAGATCTGCGAAAGCGTCGGAAAGAAAGGAAAGAAGCTGGTTCCCGGTAAAATACGCTCACCTGAATCGTGGAACATCGGACTCGGAAACTGCGGCCGCCGACGTTGAGGAGCAGGTGCTTGTCCGGCGGGCGTCCGTTCTGCGAAGTGCTGCAAAAGGAAAGTGAGGAAACGGAGAGGATTCCCTCGTCACTAGAACGTCTCCGTCCCTTAGTGACTCCAGGGGGCCATCCCAGGTCCGTGAACATCGCCGTCGCCTCGCCCTCGCTCGGGATGTCCGGGGTCCCAACTGCGGCCACGCACCGGCGCATTCCCCAAAGGGGGCATCGGAGGGGCGTCATTTTCGGCGTTCGGCCCTATGCGGAGGAGACCCATATGATTAGTAATTGTTTTGCCGCCCGCGACGTGTGTGGCCCGAAGAAGACGACAAAGAGGCCCGGATTCCGGGAAACACCGAGGGAAATGGAGAGATTTACGCGATAGTTGGTCTCTGGCCCGGGGTGATCAGGAAGTGACGGATGGGCCGAGGAGGCCCCCCCCCAGCGGATTAAGAGGCGCTCCAGCTGGAGGTTTCGGTAATTAGATTATATGCACTTCTTTTCTGGTTTTCGAGTTTTGTACTCTTGAACAAATGTTTAGTTAAGAGGAGACCGAAAATAGGACCAAGGAACCGAAATTGTGGTTTGAGAAACTGAGAAAGGGGAAATGAAAGCCAAGAAAGACTTGGAATTGAACCGAAATGGATGTGAGCCTGCGACTCGGGTTGTGTCCTTATAGAAACAATTCCCAGGCTTCGTTTTCGAGTTCCTCGAGAATAGTCGCGTTCAAGACTTGAATTAGCTCGAATTCACGTTTGGGTGTACTTCTGGTCCCCTGTCCCATTTAAATAAGGAATGTCTTGACTCCAAGAAGTGACGTGCAAGGGGACAGGAATAAGACAACGCCTAAATTGGATCGAAGAGTAAACACGAAGAATTGTTTTGGCCCTCGAGAAATGTTTGAACAAGACGAAGATGAGCGTGGAGGGAGATGGAATGTGATTGCGAGAGGTGGAATAAGTGGGTTCAGGGAGGATCTGGATCTGGACGGAGGAGAAAATTCGTTCCTTATGTGCCAGGACTGGAACGGCATTCCGAAAATCCTAAGAACTTCTGGAACTCCTGTTTTTTGTTCCCAAACCGCTCTAATCCACGTGCTCCAAACAAGGCCAATCGCAGAACTCCACTCGTTCTTCCGCCATTTGTCTTAATTAAAGGACTCGAGTCCCGCAGGATTCAGCTGTTCGGTCATTAGAACGCTTTTCGACAAATTTGGCAACTCAACAAATCTCTCTGGGACTCATTTGGGAGAATCAAATTGTTTATAAACGTCGAATAAACAAGCAAAAACGTTTCGAAGCTTTTGGACTTCGGTCTAGGACTTTTCGGAGACAAATGGGTGTTTGGGCCAAAAATGGAAAAATTGACCGCCGTGATTAGAAGAAAGGAAAACAAAAATTAGAAAAGCGGAAACTGAATCTTGGAGAGTCGAGGGGTTTGCTTGCCGGAGACTGATATGAACAACGCCTTCCGAGCACTCCTGAGTTTCAAATTGTTGGAAACGTCGTCTTCGGAACTCCGTGAAATGTTGGCGAAACCAAAACGGTCGTGTTTACATTGCGAATTTGGCGTTATCTCCGGCGTAATGGGTCTCGAATTCTGAGAAACGACCTTCCAGAAGACGAAGAAGCCGTTTGTTTCAAAAGAGGTTTTTGGTCAAAAAAGCTGATTTCCTGCAAGATAAAGGAAAAAAGACGTTGTTTACGGCGGTTTTGAGGAGTTTGAACAGAGGAGAACGACTTGTGTTCTCCTTGTTTCAAGGGAGATTCGTCCCGGAGAAGCAGACCCCCGATGGAAACGAATAAAAAGTTATCCTTGAGAACGTCTTCTCAACAATTTTGCTCTTAAATTAGGTTTTCCCATCTCCAAACCAACCCGTGGAGAGGCAACAGAACCTCTCGCTTCCCAAGAAACTGTCAAAATAAGATTTTCGGGAGTCTCGGAACTAGGAATCTCGAAATGACTTTAGCCCTTTCGCTGTTTTCGCGTTGCCCTCAGGCGCAGTTCGAAGAGTTCTCCTCCCTCTCCTCCTCTTCCGCTCCGTGACACGCGTGTTGATCGCGGCTATTCAAACTCGTCAATCACAGCTGATGACGGCGGCAGAGACGCCTCAGGTGCACACTTAATCAATCTCGTCGCCGAAGAAAAACTTTTGAAGATAATTCTTATCCGCTTGAGAGGTGACAAGACGGCCTTTGTCCGATTAGCCCCAGACGAGGAGTGAGTGTGACGTTTGCAAAACAAGAACGAAGCTACGCACGAGCGGATTTTGATTTCCTTGTCGCTTCCAGCATTTCCGAGCCGCCGGATCAGAAATAATTCTGTGACAAGAAGTGATGTCAAAGTGATTTTTGGATATTGGGGACTCGGGGGTTAGAACTGCGAAGAGATATCCTAGTCAGGATTTGAGTCTAGGAGCTCAGATTCAGTGCTATTTTAAGCTCTTTTTCGAAGCATGGCAGGCACAAATTACTATAACAAAGCTCGCTTTATCCGAATGAACTTCTGCGTTTATCGCCTGGTTTCCAACCTTTCGAATTCTGTCAAAGCTCGCTGAGTCCCACGCTCCTAAGGTCTAACCCGGGTCTCCAAGGTTCGTCCCCGAACTCACACAGTATCGACTCCGTTGCCCACATCGATCGAAGACCAGTCGAATCCGAGTTTCCGCTCGATCCGCATCGAGGGGATCTTCCCGTTCATGACGGCGATGGTCTCCTTTTCCTCGGCGGTGGCCATTTCATCGTCGTTCCGCGGCTCCGACGCCGTCGTCGTCGTGAGCGAATTCCGGAAGCTGCCCTGGAAGTGGTTCGAAGCGGAGGAGTCGAAGTGGTTCGGCGCCAACTGGGGCGATTGGGGCGCCACTTCGGGTGAAGCGCCGATGAAGTGGACTTCGGAGGAGTCGGAGCAGCTCTCGTCGTCCGCGGCGCCGCCGTCGGAGTTCACGAAGCCGCCGAGCGGAGAGGAGTGGCTCGTCCACAGCAGGTGGTGAGAATCTGGCGATTTCCCGCCGTCTGAAATCACGGAAGGAATCACTAAAATTCAGGAGAAATCCGGAAAAGCAGATTCAAAAGCAGATTTCTCGCTTCCTCAACCCATTCCCCCCTCCCGAATTCCGACTAAATTCAGATTAACTGCGAATGAGATTAAAACAGAATCGAAGAAAGCAACTTTTGGGGCGAAAAAGAAAAACGATCAATGAGGAGGAGTTGGAGTCCGCAGAACATCGCTAATTGTTTACCGCGGCGAGAAGTCGTTGGAGTCAAAGGGTCCTCCAGAAACTCTGAAGATCCCAAGTTCCGAAGCAGCGGCTCGAGGACCGCCGTTCTCGGGAGGCAATGCTCCATCGCGGGGAAGAGTCGAGAAGGATCGTCGGCACCAACGGCGGCGGTGCATCAAACCCCGCGAATCAAAGCCACCGGAGGATTCGCTGAAGAGTAATCCACTCAGAAGCGCCCGAAAGCGGCGATCATAATTGAAAAGAGGGCGGAGGCGAAAACAAATTATCCGTTTCGGGCTCCGGAGGGTGCGTGGAGTCGATTTCGGGCAACGTTCGCACTTTCTAAGTAAATTGTCTCCGAATTTGCATAAGTGCACGCTACTGTAAGCAGGAGAATTTGCAGCCGAGTTTGCAGAAACGCCGCCGGAATTCCGCCGAGAATCAAATGATGATCGGTTGTCTTTGGCAGCTGCTCCCCGACGTCACTCGGTTTTTGGGACGAGGAAAAGGGCCAGAAAAACGAACGGCGGCAAGAAACGTGGGAATTGAGAGGGAGGACGCAGGGAGTTCGAACAGGGTTGAAGAGAGCTGCAGTTCCCGTGTTCTCCCCCAAGAACTGCCGCTGGAATATTGTGCTAGGACGAAATATGGCTGCTGACCCTGCGAGAAATAAAAACATGGGTCGAGGCTGGTGACCATTCAGGATAAAACTCATTACGATGAGAAGCCTAAGGCGGCTCCAATATCCGCCATAAATTGTTTTAATTGGCCTGTTTCCACCCATATCGCTTTGGAGCCGCGAAAATAAGCCTTCGGACTTTTGGATTCTTCTACCGCGGATCCACCCGCAGCACGCGAACAGATATTCTAGCGCAGAGGAACAGCACGGACAATCTGCTGAACTCGACAATTCGGCAAACCAGCTTCAGATCGCGCGTCCCAGTCGCGCCCAACTCTCACCTTCTTCCATTTCTCGCTTCCTACACCATTTGCAACCAGGATCCTCCACCAAAATAGCCAAACACGCAACCGCAAAACGCGGATTCCCAGAAACGTAACACACCCAACGTCGATACTAATCGCGTTGGGAAGAACGTGGGTCCGAAAAGCGAGAAGACGGAATCCGACGGTGGCCCGAATCGCGTTTATAAACGACCGCGGACAGCCGAGAACAACTGGTGTTTGATTGAAGTCCTCCTGCGCCGCTCAAAAGGACGTTTAGACGGCGATTGAGACAAGGTCAAGGACTTGAAATGCCGGGAGGTTCTGAGATCTTCAATGTTTTGCAGTTTCTGGAGCAGTTGGGGAGAACCGAGAACGCGCTTCGCCCGGACGAAATTCGATTGACTTTAAAGCCTCACGTTCCGACCCCTCGAGCCAATTCCTAAAGTGCATTCCTGCAAGCAAACCTAAAAAAACACTCAAAATTCAAATTCAAAGTGGATTTCGATTAAGCGCCAATCAAAGATCGACCGGCAACCTCCCGCGAGCGGCCGGGCGAACCCAGCGACGCCGGCCGCGACGGAAAACAGGCGGGCGCTGTTTTCGGCCCTTCGGCGTCGTCAATCATAAAACAATTATCACCGGTTCTCGTGATCCTGGGATCCGATCGATCGGAGGGGCAGCGTGGATTGAGGCGAGAGTTTGAGTGCGGGGGAGAGGTTTGGACAACGGAATGATGGATAGGGGAGAGGGGAAAGAAGGGCCACGTGGAGAACATGTTTGGGTTGCTATTTTGGGAAAGGACTGAGAAGAACTTCTTCAGTGTTCAGATCTCTGGATTCTGCTGAATTGCAACTAGAAGCATCTCGACGGCCCCAAATTGATTTTTCAATTCCGAAAATTCAACCAGCGAATCCCTCAAAGGCCATTCACCACTTTTAAACGCGCCCATTAGCATGAATAATTAACGGAATGCATCCTCCAAACCGACCTCCTTCTTCGACGGCGCACGGGCCGCGTTCGATGAGAAAACTGTTGCGTATTCGTTTGACCATTCGGCGAATCTGAAATCGGGAAAAGATGAGGCAAGACAGGAGAAACGCGAGCGAAGGCGGCCGTTTGCGCAAAGGAGCCGCCTACGAAGAGCACGTAAATCCGCATGAATTATAAACGCGAGCTGCAGCGTCGCTGTTTTGCTTCATCAAGGTGATTGGAGCATCGAGGAACCGTAAAAGCGGCCACGTGCGGCTACGCAAAGACTCAAAGCGGATGAAAACGAGAATAAAATGGAAAAAGAGTCGTTTGGAGGCAAATTCGGAAATGAGCGAAAGGATGCGCGATGCGGAAGGACCTCGGATGATGTTCCGAGATGGCCAGAGTAGGATAAAGATGGGAAGACAAAGGTATTGTCGGGATCGGCGAGGATTCTGGGAAAAGTGGAAGACTGGATGGCGGTGGAGTAGGAGGCGACTGGATCCTGCGAAGAGGAGAAGGACCGGGAAAGAGGTGAACTTGTTGTTCAGGGAACCCATAAAATCGTCTTAATTCGCCGAGTTCCATGTTGTTGTGGCTCAATATTGCTTGCTCGCAGAACTTACTGGACGCTTGAGCGACCCGGATGTGGGCAAGTGGCGCTGTTTAGACTGAATTCATCAAGTGGAAACTGAGCTCGGCGATTGCGAATTCCGAGGAAGGCATCGTGAGGTTACCGAAGAAGACGATTCTTAAAAGAATCTGCTTTGAAGACCGAAGTTAAGGAGATATAAATCAGTATGGACTGCGAGAGAAGATAACCCAACTTACGGAACCAGACTGGATAGAGCCTCCAGCCAAACGGGACGGCCCTTGTCCAGATTCGGGCTCTCGAAGGGAGTCCAGACTGCCCAGGAAGAGTTTATGCCTACACAAGCAGCAAAAGCTATCAAAATAAAGAAACGCACAAAACAAACTTTCGGGAGCTAATTTGTGGAGTAATTGAAACGCGTGAGTCGAAACGGGGAAAATAGGAATTCTGGGAGACTTGGAGTCTGCGCAGTCTTGGAGACGTGGCCAATTAGGTTTTGAGCAGAATGTGTTTTAACAAATGGTCCTCGGAAGCGATTAGATTCCAAGTTGCGAGTCTCCGCGAAACCCTTTGTTCTTTGTTCCGAGTTGCCCGAGTTCAAAGATTTCGATAAAGGTTGAAACGTTTAAATCCGAACTTTCGAACGGACGTGGATGAATTACAGACTTTCGGGCAGAAATGACCTTTCTGAAAACCCGCGGAATGTGATGAATAAACGATAAAGCCATCTTGAGCTGGCGAGGAGCAGAGGATACCTAGTGTTTTCTCTGGCTTTTCCCTCAAAGTTGTTTTATTGAGTTCACTGCAAACTCTTGAATGCGCCAATCTCGCAAAAGACACCCAAAAGCGCCACTTTCCATCGTTTCGGAAACCGCATTCAACGCATTAAATCGCCATTTCCTCGATTATTTCCGCCTCAAACTCTTCTCTCGATCCTCAAAATTCCTCAAATTGACCATCCTTCCTCCTTAAAGTGCGCGCGGGTCCCCTTGGGAACTTTCAACTCGTTGCGAGTGCATCCCGCAACGTAGCCAAGGAACCCCGCAATCGCCGATGTGCAAAACACGAAATTGACGCCGCGAAGAGGTGCAAAAAGGAATCCGGCGGAAGTGGAGCTGGCGGCCGAGATTTCTGTTCATGAGTGCACGAAGACAACGGCGGAAATGATGATGAGAACAAGGAAGTGGAGCTGGGAACGACCGAAGATGTCCCCGAGGATACGTCGGAGATGATCTTCAAAACGCGATCCTTGAAATTGAATCTGCCTGCACAAGCCAAAAAGCGAAAAGACGAATCGAACCGGGATGGACTTGGGTGATACCGGAGAGGTGGTCGTACTTTTCGTGCAGCCGGAGAGAGTTGGAGCGGAAAATTGCAAAATTGTTGGGTTGGTACGAAAAGGACCATTTGTGCAAACGGCTAGAAACATGAGAACTTCATAAACTTCCGAGTCGAAGACGTTCCTTGGCGAAATAGCGATCCAAGAGCGGCATGTTTACTGGCATGTGGAGGCGTGTATCACTCAAACCGAGGCGACCGCAGAACGTCCGCTGGGTTATAAACGGCACGGTTAAACGGTCGGAAAGCACTCGTTACATGTGGACTGAGGTGAAGCGTGCACCAATTTGATGAGAGGCTCCGAGATCTTGAGGGCAGAACGAGAAATAAACACTCCGACTCGACTTCAGGGTCCAGAGAAAACGGGGATTAAAGGATTCGGAGGTTGTCTCGAAAGTTGCGATTCCAACAACGCGATCTCCGCGTTCAAAACCCGCGTTTGTGGAATTCCTGAGAATGTTTTCGTCATGCCTAAATAATTGAAAAAGACAAAAAAAGAACGCAGAAGCGGCGACGGATCCGTCGTCATGGGTGCCGTCAAAAGTTGTGTTTGGTAGGGTTTGTTTGGTTTGGGAGACGGAAGTGGGAGTCGAAAAGGTCCTGGCGCTTCCCAGAACATTGAACTTGCTAGCTTGGCATTCCACATAGGAAACGCGCGTTTCTCCGCCGAGGAGTCGACGCCAGAGATTGCAGAAGCCTTCACCTAAGCTTCAGGCACGACGACACTGAAGGTCGCTGAGAGAATACCTACAGTACCCCTCGGTTCTCATCATTCGTCCTCTCACTTGTCATCCCTCCACCTCTCCCTCTCCTCACTAATCCAAAGCTCATCTTTCCTAAAACTTCGTCGATCGACACAATCTCTAGTCTGAGAAGATGGGCGTAAACAGTCCCGAGAGAATTCTGTGCTCGTTTGAAAACATTTGCGACCGCTTTCGAAGACGTAAGCAACAAAACACGACATCGGATGACGACGTTTAAAGATCGTCTTTGAGAGACTCTCAACGCCTTCGCGAAACTCGCATGTGACGATGGCGATTAAGAGGTCCTATAAATAAATGTTCCCTGAATTTGGAGAATTTCAAAGGATTTCGTGACCGTTGGAAAACGACGTAAGAGGATGTTCAGAGATTGGGAACTCGCGATGGGTGTTCTGGGATTAACGACTTGTGGACACTTGGAAACAGGATGGTCGTATGGGTCAAATGAAGAGATTCCCCGAATCTAGCGGTTCAAGATTTCTCCAAGTTGCCCAATGTGGCGAACAGCAACTCTAGATTCACAAACTTCGCCGTCGCTGACTTCCGAATCGAAAATTGAGTTCGAAAACGAGTTTGCATAAAAGATTTTGTTTTGGCGTTTCGACGAATTTGGTCCGAAGGTGTACGCCAGTACAGCCGTCTCTTGAAACATAGCCTTCGGCTGCCCTAGATGGTCACAATCTCCCCATTCGCAGCGCTAATCACAACAATCGGAAATCGCCGCCAAGTAAACCATACCCCTCAAACTCACCACATTCAGATTTTCCCGACGCGCATGGATACAAGTACACGTCAACAAGCGGTCCCCTTACGGTCCAGTGATCGTGGGGCGCCGAAAGTGCGCCTCTACCCAACCGTGACTCATCTCAGAACTTTTGACACCCTATTTGCAGATGGATATCGCCGAATAAGTGGCCCCAGTTACAGAAAGTCGAAGGAATCGATTCTCGGAGGAATCAGATGGGGACTCAGAGTGCACGCCTGCTCCGGATTTCTGAGCCAAATCCGATATTTTCGCGATGAAATCTGAAAAGAAACACAAATCGCGTCTTTCCACACGCTTTGTAGTATGCGCCCGACGCGGCGCCGCGTTTCTGGCAGCTGTCGGTCGTCTCGGGAAACCTCTCGACCCAAACCTTCGACCCAACACAGCCACAGGCGCACCTTGATCAGACGGATTTATGTGCCCGTAATCTCTAAACCCGCGGGAGATCACACTAGTTTTCGGTCTCCAGCAGGAACAGTTGGGATCAAGAAAAAGACATTTTTGAGAGAACGAAAAAGGAGATGATTACGGTGGGTTTGCGGCCGCCGAGTTCTCAAAATAAGAGAAAAATGCAAGAAATTTGATGCAATCAATCTCCGTGTCAGCGACTCGATCGCTGTTTTGTGGCGTCAGTGTTTATCCTATGAGAGATTAAAATCGCGGAGGAATATCGCAAGTGCAGGGAGTTCCCGGAAGGTGCCAGAAGCACTCTGGCGTCGAGGAGGAGCGCGAGCTGAAGATATACAGAGCTTGTTTTGAAATCCGATCCGAGTGGAACTTGTTTCCTGTCGAAAATGACATCTGTTACAGGATTCTTACACGATTGACCTTAGAACGATGAGGAAATCCAGAGAATCGGACTCGTGTAAAGGATTACTTCCCCGAAGATGACCGCGGACGTGAAATCTGAAAAGAACACCGATCGCCGATTGTTTATGTCAAACGCTTGTTTTGCCGAAGCAAAAGCCGAGAGATCAGAGGAGTAGGTGGGCTGAAACCAACACAAAACCTATTTTTGGGGGATGAACTGAAATCTCGATAATGTGGCTTCAAAGACATCCAATGGCTTCGATGGCTTCAAGGATTCTTGTTCAAGTAATGCGGCAACATTGGATCAAAACAGAATCTTCGTTTTGCACTCCGAACTCATCTCTTCGTTGCACGCTACAACGTCGAAATCGGAAAAACGTGCCATGGATCGAATATCCAGAGGGTCGAGATGAAAGGGCCTCTTTCGGGGGTGCAAAGAGCCTTGTCCCGGAATCCTCGACGCCAAAACAAACAAAGTGGCATGCAATATACAAATTTTCCGAGCGGAAAACGTCTCCACAACTAATTCCTCTTCTTCTCTCGCGCCTCGTAAACGATCGTCCCATCGAAATCACGTCTGCCACCGGCGATCTCCTGAGTTCGACCGGAGTCCTCTCTAATGCAATCGGACTTTTCGTCGAATCCAATCGACTTCATTTCGCGTATTTCGGGTCCAAACGACTCGGATCAAACATCGCGAAATCGAATTTGCATAATGCCGAAGCGGCTAAACCGCCTGGAGGCGCCGGAGAGCAAAGCAGAAGACGAGATGACAGCGGGCGCGATGACAGGGGTGCATTCCTGATGAGGTCCAGTAGGATCCATGCATAGTTGAGGGAAGGCGCCGGTGACCGGAGGAATGTGGAGGCGGAGATAGTCGCAGGGAGGATTTGGGGTCCCAAGATCGGAGAGAGCGAATTCGAGTGACGAGGGATAAGAATGAAAGTCGGCGTGCGTGGGTTTGGAATCCGGAGTTTGGGATTATTTTGAAGGATAGCAAATTTCTGCAGCGACCACAATTTGGAAAATAGGGAAGATTGGAGAATTCGGGGGAGAGTGGCGTCTTTGCCCTGTGGTCAATTGTTATTCCGGGAATCGACGTTTAATTTGGAAGAAATGATGATCTAAGAATGCTGCGAATCTTAGCAGGAAGTTCGGTCTTCGAAATTAGGATTGGATGCTGCAGAGATTCGAGTGGCTGAATTGAAAATTGGATAAGGCAAACATCTGAAGACAAAGGAATCCTGGAACTCGGTGAGAGGAGCTAATCACCTTCAGCTACCAATATGTTACTTGGCGAATCCCGGAAATGTTAAAAACAGGCTGTTTACCTTTCCTATTTCTATTTTCATCTCTACCGTAATCCTTCAGTGCACTAAAGATCAGAAAAACGAATCTAGAAGCAAATTCGTCCTGCAACATCTTCTCCAAACTGCCTTTTTCGGCGTCGCGGTGACGTTACTTAGCTTCCAATTAATCCCAGCGGTTCTAAGCGGTCAACGCTGGTCGTCTTCGGCTGCCAAAGGGCGCAATGGACCCCAAGGGGACGCGCTAAAAAGAGAACAAGGGACTCGCGGAGAGCGTTGGCAGTAGTGGAATGTGAGGATGAATAATCGCCGGAACGCCAATCTTAATTGATAAACAAAAACGGGATTCGAGGGAGGAAAACAGTGAATTCTGCTAATGACTATCGGTTACAGTACGAGAGTCACTGGAAACATCAAAAACAGGTCATTAAGAAGACGTTTGGGACTTGAGTGCAGCTATAAAGCCTAGAAACACGGTCTGACCGGCGTTCTTCAAAAATCCCCAAAAGCTTTCGAACCCCTCGGGACCATCGATCACCTTGGCCGTTGAAATCACGCCTCGATTGTCCGCCACACGCGAGATCTCATAATCATCTCCGCCAAACTCGTCATAATCGCAAGCAGAAGCATCACGCGATCCAGGCCAACAGCTGCTTTGTCAGTTAGTTCTGGTCTCCCTTCGAACCAACTCGTCACCACGAGGATTCGTCGATGACAAGCCTGCGATGATGAAGCGAGGATCAACATCCCCAACTGATTCCCTTATGCCGATTACCCCTAAAGAGCAATTCCAAGTAAACAAACGTCTTTCAAATATAAATTAAATTTATTTTCTAAATCCGTTTTACATAGCACAAGACCAAAATCAACAAAAACAAACAAGATCATCGAAGTCACAAATTGAAAGGAGCGGATGTTTAGTCCACATCCATCTCCTCTTGCGGAGCGTTCGCGGCTTCCGGCTGGGCTGGCTGCTCTTTGGAAGCGTCCCCGGCGGCGTTGGCTTCCGTCTTCGGCTTCTCTTCCTTCGTGGGTGCTGGCGGCTTCGGCTTGGGTTTGTTGATAATAGGATGGACGATGTTGTCGAAGGTCTAAAAAGTAAGTCGGTTAGATAAGAAAAGGAAGAAATTATAGGCTTACCTGGATCTCGGATCTGATCTGGCACACAAAGACACATGGGACTTCGGCCTTGCTGCGCTTGGCCTGCTTGTCCTTGTGTTCGTCCAGCCACTTCTTCTTCTCCTCGACGAGTTCTCCGACTCTCTTGATGTCGGCCTCCGGGATGTGCTTGACGTCGTCGTGGCCAGCGACGTAGAGGTCGTGGACCTTACGGGCGCGCATGATCGACCTGTCGAAGTCGTCGAAGGCCGCCGCGCGGTGCTCATGCTCGTGAGCGCGCTCTGCGATCGGGTCGCCGATCTTCTTCAGGTCGGCCAGGCGCTGCTCGTACACGGCGAGCTCCGCGTCCTCGCCTTCGTCGTAGAGCCAGTCCTCAGTTGCAGTGAGGACCGAGCGGAACGAGTCCAGCTCCTCGGGCTTGACGAACTCTTCGTACGGGCCGGAGAGCTTGTCGCGCATGTCGTAGACATATTCTTCGACAGCGTTCTTGGCGTCGCCCTTGCGCTTCTCCGCGAGGTCCACCGACTGCATGTCGCGCTATAAAACAGATTTCTTAGATTCAGAACTGATGCATAAAATACTTACCTCCAGCTTGGCTAGCTGCGTCACATCGAAGGCGACGGTGGTCATCTCTTCGATCGGCAGCTCGGTGCCGATCACCTTGGTCTTCGGCTTGGGCTCTCCGTCGGTCTCCATTGGGGCTGGAGCCTCGGTGCTTTCAGCCGAAGCCTCTGCACTGGCCTCTTGTTTCTGGAATATTAAGAGTTGAGAAAAGTTTAGATTCTAGAAATACTTACCGGCTCTTCGACGGGAACGACAACGGTGTCGTACTGGGTGGCGTTGCAGATGGAGAACAGGCCGTTGGGGTTGACGCGGACCTTCACCTTCACCTTGCGGTTTTCGTTGTCGGCCGAAGTGATGTTGTTCACTTTCCACGATCCGATGTGGCTGATCGTGTGAGGTACCTCGTTGGGGTACTCGGCCTCGATCTGGAACGGCTCCTTGCGGTAGAACGTGATCACCTTAGAGAAAGGGAACTCGTCACCTCTGGAGAACACGGTGTTCGTTCCTTTACTGAAAATGAATCATTAGAAAGAGTCGCTGAAAGCAATGCACTTACCCATTGCCCCAGCTGAGCTTGATGTCGTAGGGTTGGTAGTCCTTCACGGCAAACTCGCGCACACGGAAGGTGGGCGAGAGGATCGCGCACTGGAGTGCGGCTCCACGGGCCACGGATTCGTCCTGGTTCATCGTGGTCTTGGCGTCCTTTCCGAAGATCTCTTGAACGATCTTGCGGATCATCGGGATACGGGACGATCCTCCGATGATTTCGATTTCTGCTATTTCTTCAGGCTTGCGTCCGGTTTCTTCGAGGAGCCGGACGAGCAAAGTGCGGATCTGGTTGAACAGATTTTCCGCGATTGCTTCGAACTCGGATCTAAAATTAATTTGTCAGTACTAGAAGTAAAATGAAAATTTGGCTTACCTTTGCATCTTTCCGGTGACGTCCTTGTCCTCCATGAAGCACTCGATGTTGAGGGGAATCGGCGTGCTGTTCGCGGACATCTGCTTCTTCAGGCGTTCGCTCTCGTCGAGCAGCCGGAGCCAGGCGCGTGGGTTCTTGCTGGCGTCGATCTTGTACTTCTCCAGGAACATCTCGCGGAAGAAGTTCCGGATCAGGGCGTCGAAGTGTAGCCCACCCACGTAGAGGTCGTGGGTCGCTCCCAGCATCTATAGGTAGGCGAATTAAGCAGATGATAGAAACTAAAAGAACTTACCGAGAGTTTTCCTTTGTTGTACGCCACAAGGGACGCTTGAGTGGCGATGTGGCCGACATCAAGGAAGAGGACCAGCCTGGCAGGATCCTTTTCTTCTGGGAGGTCTTGCTTGTAGATCCCGTAGGCGAGCGCGGTGGCGGTGTTCTCGTTGAGGATGCGGAGGCAGTTGAGTTCTGCCATGGAAGCCGCGGCGAGAAGGGACCGGCGCTGGACATCCGTGAAGTAGAAGGGCACGGAGACGACGCAGTCGGAGACCTTCTTGATCTCCGGTACGCCGTGCTCCGTGACCTGCTTCAGCTTCACCAGCAGGGCCGCGACAACTTGCTCTGGGGCCAAGGTGCGTGGCTCACCCAGATACTGGACACTAAGTCCAATGTTGTCACCCGGCAGCTCCACCATCGCGCATGGAATGTATGGCCGGATGGCCTGCGTGATGGGGTCACTGAACTTGCGACCGATCAACTGCTTGAAGTTGATGACGGTGCTCTTGAAGTTCGTGTTGACCTGCTGCCGGGCTGCGACACCCATGGAGCGACTCTTGCTACCATAGGCGACGCAAGCGCTGAAAAAAATCGGATTAGTTGATGTAAATAAGAGGAAAAGAACTTACGGGGTAGCGTGAAGTGAGTAATCGTTGGTGATCACTTCGATACCTCCCTGCTTCGCTACGGCGACGTAGCAGTTCAAGTTGCCGAGGTCGAAGCCGACGACTGACATTATTCTGAAACAGAGAATCGAAATTAGAAACATTTCGTAAAGACTGAGGAGAAACACGGGAACGCAAACACGAAAATCACGGAAAGGACTCGTCAGTAAACAAAGCGATAAACGAATGACGCAGGAGACGTTGAGGGTGTCCTGACAAAACTAGCAGCTAAGCGGTAAACGAGGTCGAGGAGAAAAAGTAAAAGGTACAGCGCGACGGCAAAGTGCGCTCCGGGAGCGGAACGAAGGGCGAACTGGCAGCGCTCGCAACGGGGAAGCCCAGACGGCTGAAATCGGGAGAACGAGACGGAGTCTACGAGAATTTTCGCGAACACAAAAAGAGACTCAAATACGGTGGACTGCATTCCATGGTCAGCCCAGTCGCGCCAGGACCCTCTAAGCAACACTCGCCACTATCCGCCGCTACGCGTTCTCTTTTATAGGCACTCGGACTTCTCGCAAAATATGGCAATTTCTCGAATTTTCCGGGAATTTGGACACGCTGCACTCGACGAAAACTTGGACAAAATTGGTCACACTCGGGGTTGACGAAAGGTAAGCGCCACCGCACCAAGCAACACTCACCTCTATCTGCCGCTGCGCGTTCTCTTATATAGGCGCTCGGGACTCCCGTAAAATATGGCGATTTCTCGAATTTTCCGAGAATTTGGACACGCTGCACTCGACGGGACAAAATTGGTCACACTCGGAGGTTTGACGAAAGGTTGACGAAACGAAAGGAAAGGGGGCCACCACACCACATTTACATGCCTCTGAACTCCGGGATCAAACACGCACGGCTGGTAATCAACACGCAGGATCTAACCGAGTAATTAAAATCGCAATGTAAGAGATTCACCTAAAGGGAGCACGGAGATATTACCTAGGGACAGCAGAGCCAGAGGTCAAGTGGCGTCTTCGGCACCTAAAATGGGAAGCGAAGTTGCCGTGACTCGCGGATACTTTGCAGAACTCTACTTTTCGACGTGGGACCACGCTGCAAATCAAACTTTCCCTGCGGAGTGGCCCGTGGGAGTTGAATGTGCCCGAACGTGTGATGGATTCACGCGTGGTGGGACGCCAAATTCGAAATTTTTGCTGACAACTTTGACGCTCGTTTGTCTCCGTCTGGTCTGGTTTGGCGGAGATTCGTCGATGTCAGATGGTTTCGAGGACTCCCAAGTTGTCGAGTGGCCAGGCGGATTACCGAAGATTATGTGCGCTGTTTCGAAGAACGAAGTTTTAGAACATGAAGTGTTTTAGAGTTCCACAGGTGAAGCGGTAGCGTGATTGAACGGGTGATTTTACTTAGACAACGTGTTGCCAACGCAACTTGTTTCCTTTCGATACATTCAGTTCAGAAAGAATCCGCTAAAAGCCTCTCAGAACAAGTTTTGTAAACGCGAATGACCGTGCAAAAAGCGATGTTAAAAAATGCTGCTTAGATTTTGATGCGTGTATATAAATGCGAGCTAAATCTGAGAAAGCTTTTATCTGTCGGTTTTGTGTAATTTCAGTGGAATCATGGTCGAGAAAATGGAGGTCGACGAGCCTGTGAAGGCCCCCGAAGAGGTCAAGCCAGCCGTCAACCTTGAGCAGACCATCTCATTTGAAAGTAAGTTCTCGTTTTTGTCGAAGGGAATTTGATGGTTTCATTTGCAGCTCTCCGTGACTGGTGCACCCAGTTGGAGAAGGGGGAGTCACACCTCGGCCGCGTGCTGCAGTTCCTCGGCAAGACACGGACGCACCTCAACAACGATCTCCTGTCGAAGCTCGTCACCAACTACTTTGCCGCTCTTCAAGTCCAACGGGATGTTCTACTCAAGTGGGTTCCATCCACTGCAAGGTATGTTTTCATTTTACAAGTTTGATACTTATACTGATTTCTTAGTGCGGCTGACACAGCTGTAGCCATGGAAGTCGATTCTCCGACTCCTGCTGCGAAGCCTGTCGACGGAAAAACACCAACGCCGAAGATCGCCAAGCGCACCCAGCTGCCTTTGAAGACCCCACCAGCTCCAGAAGTCGAACTCTACATCCATCTGCTGATCCTCGTTCACCTGGTGGATGGCAAGAAATACGGAGAAGCTGAAGCGTGCGCCCGTGCGCTGATTGAGCGGTTCGACGCCCACGACAAGCGTTCGCTGGACCCCATCGCGGCTAAGGGCTTCTTTTACCTCGCCCTGTGCTATGAACGCACTAACCGTTCGGATGAGCTCCGATCATACTTGAGTGGCCGCCTTCGATCCGCAACTCTGCGTCGATGGAACTCCTCTCAAGCGGTTCTGATCGTCTGCTTGCTTCGCTGCTATCTTATGGGTAAGCACTACCCAGCAGCGGCGAAGCTCGTATCCAAGGTGACGTTCCCTGAGGGAGCCAGCAACAATGAGCTTGCGCGCTTCTATTACTACCAGGGACGCATCAAGGGAATGCAGCTGGACTACACTGCCGCCGCAGGATACTTTATGCAGGCGATGAGGAAGGCTCCCCAGGACGCTGCCATTGGCTTCAAGCAGAATGTCCAAAAGTGGGTTGTCGTGATCAACCTTCTGCAGGGTGAAATCCCGGATCGCTCCATCTTCCGCGTTCCAATTCACCGCAAGCCTCTTCTCCCGTATCTGGAACTGACACAAGGTTTGTCGAAAGCTTTCTGAACGTATTCTCATTAATTTCATTTTCAGCTGTCCGTCTTGGAGACATCGGAATGTTCGAGCAGGTCCTTAAGAAGCACGGACCCGGAACTTTCAAGCAGGATGAAACGTTGACCCTGATTGTGCGCCTTCGCCAGAACGTCATTCGCACGGCTGTCCGACAGATCTCGCTGGCCTACACCCGCATCTCCATCAAGGATATCTGCAAGAAGCTGCAACTCTCGTCCGACGTCGAAGCCGAGTACATGGTCGCCAAGGCTATCAAGGACGGCACTATCGACGCCAACATCTCCTCTGACGCCACCGTCAGCGAACGCTACATGCAGTCCAACGAAACAGAGGACATATACCGAACTGTTGAGCCCCAGCAGCACTACGATTCACGAATCAAGTACTGCCTCGAGCTACACAACCAAGCGGTCAAGGCCCTCCGATATCCCCCTAACAATTACGCTAAGAACGTCGAATCGATCGAAGAGCAACGGGAGCGAGAACAACAGGTAAGATGGAACAATGAACAGATCAATTACTCAACTATCCTTTTTTTCAGGAGCTGGAGTTTGCGAAGGAAATGGCCGATGAAGACGACGACGACTTCTAAGCTTTTAGATGGGTG